>CM041212.1:6807771-7032241 GCA_023065735.1 Coffea humblotiana | reverse complement strand
TTTGAGCCTAGTGATTGGGTTGTGGTGCATCTGCGCAAGGAGAGGTTCCCTGTCTAAAGGCGCAATAAACTACTTCCACGAGAGATGGGCCATTTCAAGTCATCAAGCGTGATGTGAAACGCACTTCGACACGATCTAGACAACTACACAAATGGTTTGGCAGTGGAGAATTTGGACCCAATCTAACCCTCTAAGTGGCGAACAAGATTGATACAATCTCAACCCATGACTTAACGAATTAGCGAACCAAATTGTAGGTAGTAGAACGCCACAATCAAGGAGGTACTTGATTGATAAGTCTGGATGAATAACTTGAGAAGATTCTCAAGTATTCAAAGGAAGTTCTCTTGCAAAAAGAGAAAGTGAAAAACTCACAAACTTTATTATATCAAATCTGACCATGAATGTTCCTTAGTTCGGTTATATATAGCCATACAACTTGAAAACTTAAAGTGAATTTGATTCACTTAAACTAGAAATCTTAAAGTGAATTGGATTCACTTAAACTAGAAACCCTAAAGTGAATTGGATTCACTTATTCAGTAAACTAATAACCAATATCTCGGCCATCCAAGACAAATTTTTGACTGAATAAGACCCACAAAGAAAGACTCCATTTAGCAAGGAAAAATGACAATAAAACCCTGCTCAACACACTAATTAGCTGAATAATTAATCTTCTTCACTCGAGTGTAAAGTGTTGAATCTTCATTGTATTCTTCCTTTAGCTGCATTCACTACTTGAATTCATATAGTTCCTCGGGTCGTATCATTCCCCTCCTCTTGGAAACGATTTGTCCACAAATCGACGGTGCGTTTAAGGGACAGCAATGTTGAAAATAGATGAATGACTACAAGCCACGTTGCATGTCATTTGGTCAACTTCACAACGCTCTCAAATAAAGACATCCTCCAAGATAGGAAACATCTCGTATAAAGCTTATGGGAATTCCAGGTGGCACTCCAAAGTTCTCTAATTAGCTCTTGTCATGGAATGTCAAATTTGGACCTACACAACAAATAACACAATTAGTATATATATGTTTAAAACTACTCAACCACTTATCATTGGCAACCACCAGATAAGGATCTTCATAATGATGCTCAATTAGCTTAGAAAAATCTCGAATCTGGTTATGCAAAGTGACAAAATTCTCCACAAGTTGTTGGTTTGGTTCATCTTGCACGAATGGATCTAGGTCGTAATCGGTAGCTTGAATACCTTCAATTTGAACAAAAAATCAGAATGTAATGAACCAAAAAATTGACTAAGATAGGTAGGAACATCATTATCGAAAAATAAGAATGGTTATAACAAGTTTCGAAGTGTAGAAACTCCCTTTAAAATTTCGTTATTCCTCCCAACAAGCAAATCAGGGTCATGGTTGAAATTGAACGTCAATGGATAGCAAAGAGATACAACACTTAAGATGCAAATTCCATGAAAAATGTGATATTTTCCAATGGATTTAGGCAAGGTTAAGTATGTTAGTACAATCATAAGCTCTCCTAACAACATTGGCTTTGGCAATAAGTGATTGCTTTTCCTCAATAGCTGATTCACTCAAGGCAGTTTTTCCCTCATGCTTAACTTTGGCCTCAACCCTTCTCTCTTCTCTTGAGTTTTCCCTTTCTCATTCTCACTCAATTCTAGCTCAAGTTCACTCAATTCTTTTGATTGTTCACTCTCATTTTGCACTTTACACTTCTCAACTTGCTCTATCTTCTGGCCATTTTGCTCAAATTGATGTTTCAGATATGTTAAGTCAACACAAAGTTGTTTAGAATTAAGTGACACAAGCCTGGTACGACGGCAATTAAATGTAAAGGAATACTTATTAGTATATCCATCATATTTGACTTCTCGATCAAATATCCATCATTGTTCCAACAGCACATGCGTCACTTGAATGGGAACTACATCACACAACACCTCATCTACGTATTGGTCAATACGAAAAGGAACAAGTCACCACTAGCACTTTGCAACTTGTAAGGTCGAAAATGATCAATGGTTGGAAGATTCAATTTCTCAACCAAGACAGTACTTGCGAGGTTAATTTCACAACCATTATCAATGGCTAAACTGTAAATTCTATCCTTGATATGGCAACGAGTATAGAACCGGTCATTTTTTGAGTTTTGATATTTCCAATTGCTCAGTTATTTCACGCAATGCCACAATATTTACTCCTTTAGGCACAAGATGGTGAAACTCTAGTTGAGCATTCATTTGCCTCATACTTATATTACTTGCAAAACTCAACAAACAATAGTAGAAAAGGCCTCACTCACTCCCTTACGTGTTTTCTCTCACCCTCGTGTAATACTCAAGTGTTTAAAACACTCTAATGCTCTCACCAATCACTTCTCAAATCACTTTGATTGCTTCCTTTGAAGAAATCAGAATTTTCTCAAAGAAATTCAATCAAACTTTCACCAAATTCACACAAGATGGTGGCATTTTTAAGGTTGAGATTTTTTGGAAGTTAAATGGACAGATAAGGCTCAAAAAGGGATGTAAATTATAGGCTGGAAAATTGCAGGTTGCTGCCCTTAAAGGTTAGTCCAAGATTAGGAAAGTATGAACTTGACTTTTGACCAAATTTGGAAACTAGTAACTAAGTATAAGACAAGGCTGATTTGGACTTGTTGTGGAACTCTTAGACACGAATTTAAAGCTAGAAAAGACTCAAAAGAGACACAAATTGCAATGAGACAGTTTGCACAATTTGACTCAAACAAAGGTAAGAATGGCAGAATTTTTTTTGGAGCCCTAGATGGACTCTACCCGGTTGCACTAGGCTGTATTTTTGGGAGTTGTAAGCAAGGTTTCTTGGGTTGTTTTTGGGTAGTTTAGCAGCTGATTTTCTGGTATGTCACGTGTGCAAAGGTGACCAATCAGAATTTGGCTATTTGTGTGCAACTAGGATTTGTTTTGCAAACCCAAGTCAACTTGGTTTCCAAATTCAAGTTGGTTTCCTGTTTCCTTGTGAATTCGATTTTCTTTTTGCTTGCATTCTCTCTCTCTCTTTTTTTTTGTTGTGAACACAATCAAATTTATTTTTCTTCTTTTTCAATTCGGATCATACACAAGAAACAAGAATTTCGTTTTTGATTTTTGCACAATATCAGCCCCAATTTCAAGAAACAAGAACTAGGGTTTGGTTTGTTCAAGATATGGTAAACTTGACTTCAAGAATTCAAGAACCCTAGATTACCAACCCAATATTTCAAGATTCACCAAAGAATTTCCAGAAAATTCAAGATATTATCAAGATTTCCAAGAACAAAGGTAAATAGCCTTGTTTTAGTGCAAGACACAAAAATTCTCAATACCCTTTGTCAAGAAACCCTAGTTTGAACGTTGGATTTCAAGAACCCTCTATGCAATCCAAGAACTTCAAGAAATTATCAAGCAAACTACAAGAAGCAAGAACAACAAGAAACAAACACAACGCAACTAAGAATCAATCATGGACAACAAGCAACAAGATATAAACAACAAGAAGAAATGAATCCTAGCGACTCAATTTTTTTTGACAAAAGAATCTGAATTGGAAACAAGAAGATATGATTCAAACACAAAAGAAAAGAAGGATATAACCTGATGGTTGTCAACTAATTCTGATTACCAACTGATGTGAAACGGACTTCGACACAATCTAGACAATTACACCAACGGTTTGGCAGTGGAGAATTTGACCCAATCTAACCCTCAACTCGCGACTTAATGAATTAGCGAACCAAATTATAGGTAGTAGAACGTCATAATCAAGGAGGTACTTGATTGATAAATTCGGATGAATAACTTGAAAAGATTCTCAAGTATTCAAAGGAAGTTCTTGTGCAAAAAGAGAAAGTGAAAAAACTAACAAAGTTTATTATATCAAATCTGACCATGAATGTTCCTTACTTCAGCTATATATTGTGACGACCCCACCATCCCCTAAGGCGAACCAAAGGGTTAGGCGGACCGCCTGCCCAGCTCTCGCCAGAACTCGATCACTCTCTCCGAACAAAATAAGATACAACCTCGAGGAAACGAAAAAAAAACAAAACCCAAACTTGAAACAAATACATACATTCATCTCAAAATTCATCCAGAAGTACAGCCCCAAAGGTAACAAGACTCTAAAATCCTTAATACAGTCAACTCTATCCAAGCACTAAACGGGTACACAAACCAAAGCCATACAAAAGGACTAGGGTATGCTATTCTATACAAGTCTCTCGCCCTGCTTGCAACCCCTGTAAGGAAAACAAATGGCGTGGAATGAGCTAAAAGCCCAGCGAGGTTCTATATACTCAATCAAATAATTAAGCAAGGACGTTTATCAGACAATAACAAGTAATCCAGAAAACATTTACAAAATGAAAGCGATAGTAACACATTCATTAAAAGGATACATGGAGCCATTCGTTCATCGACCATTTCCTTATTCCTTCAATCGTTTAGAAAAATTTCATTTGTAATTGAAAACCCCTCCGTCAATCTTGCCATTCATTCATTCATTTAGTTCTCCCCGTTCTAGCCAGCGCACTGGCCAGTCTTCTCCAAACTACGTGGTCATACTCGAGTATACCAAACATTCACCCAGGGTCACTAATCGCCCGACCGAGTCCGCTTCTGGCTCGAGTCGACCAGTAACAAAGGGCAAGGGCCCAGTTCAGCCAGAAGGCTTACATTCATGCACAAGTAACATTTAATCATTCAATCATTGAATTTCACGTTCATTTGGGCCGAGTGCGATAAAGTACACACTCGCCTAGGAAAATCATTTTTTGGTAGTCATGGAGAACAAGTAACATTTAATCAAAAGTCACACCCAGCCACATAGTCAATGGAAACATAACGTACATCAATCGCAAACTAAAGTAATAATCCAAATAGTCATAACAAGTCACATAGTCAATAGAAACAAAACGTATACAGAACACTCACCTAAATAAGCAAAATAACGTCCAAAGTATCCCTCCGGATATCAACCTTAGTCACCAAGAAACCCTAAAAATAACCATAAGAAAATATTACGGTTCAACCAACCCAAGATTAAGTGAATCAAAGAAAATCCGAATAACTAATAGTACAATGTATAAGTATGATTTTGGAAGTGAAAAGAGTACATTTAGACCAAAAGACATGAGTAAAGTAGTCGTAAAACTTATGCTCGCTCGTAAAACTTTGAAATCGCCATATGAGTCGAAGTGACAAAGAAAACGTATTTCTATTAGTCGTCACTCTCATTTCCATGGGTACAAATTCCAACTTATAAGCCTCTATTAAAGAAGACTCGAATACCTCAGATGATTCAAGTTAGTTTCCTCCTCAACTCTTACTCGTGTCGCGAGTACATCTACCTAACCCTCGAGTGCAAATTTGGGCAGCACGCCCTTTGTATTTACCTATTTTCCAGCCATTTATGACTTCATTATTTTCCTCAAGCAGCCCCAAAATCACACATAAATAATCTCATTACAATAGCCATTCAATAGGCTCAAATTCATCCACGTACAACACAAGTATAATAATCCAATCGGAACTCAAGTTTTGAAGGCAAAAGACTAAATGGCAGATTCGATATCTTAGAACATTTTGGTCACAACTAGAGTTACGTTTATCGGATTGGTGTGAAATTTATACCGTTTCGAAGCTAAGACAAAGGGTTACAACGTTCATGAAGACAACTCAGCCCAGTTCTCACCCTAACCTAGCCACATTTACCCAAACAGCCCCAGAATTTCCAGTTCAAAGCTCACGGTGAAATTCAACTGGCAGTCCTGACTCATTCAATCATATCTCAGCACACACAACTCCGATTCAGGTGATTCCAAATCCATTTGAAAGCTACGATACAAGGATACAATTCTTAAGAAGACATCAAAAGCTAATTCATTCATCTTCCCATCCAAACGAGCCAATTACAGATGCTGATTTCCAGTTTTGGCAGAAACAGGGCAGCAGGGGTAAAATAGTCATTACACAGGCTACAGTGCTCCGATGGAGCTGAAATTTTACAGGAATAATCTACACTCAATTCTCTACAACTTTGATGTTTTGAGCTAAGGCCAATTCAGCCTCCATCATGGCCTAATAACACTGGTCAGAACAAAGCAGAAAATTCTCTAAGAAACTGAAATCTACACATCATCACTTCTAACCAAGAAATATTGCACAAAACTACCAAAGTGGCAACCACAAGCCATTAATTTCCATCTATTAGAAGCAAAGAAGGATGTTCTTAGCAATTTACCTTAGAACCTCAAAGAAAATAGTAGCTTAGTCCTTCCTCCTCCAAATCAACTCCACCAAAGCCCTTAGTCCTCCTTAGTGATCACTTGTATGGAGTAGTTTTCAATTTGGTTGGCTAAAACTCAAGATTTGAGCAAGGATTGAACCTAGAAATTGAAGAGGTTTTCCTTGTTTTGCTCCTCAAGAAATTCGGTCAAGAGAGTGGAAATGAAAGGAATTCTGGGTCAAAATTTGGTTTTGGTAAAGTTAACCTTCTTGGTCAAAAGTCCAACTTCCAATGGAAGCATGACACATGGCATCTTGAAGGTTCCAAGCTTATCTTCTCTCCTCCAATGAGTCATTTAGCTAACTAACTTCTAATTATCTCCTAATACCATGGAAAATAATATCACTTAATACTTCATCAGCTAATCGGCAAAATTATATCGCACTAGCGGGTCCCACATTCAAAAATGCACTTCACTTTAACGTACACTAATCTATACCAGGAAAATGATTTAAAAAACTGTACTTACTTGTAAAATGTATAGAAAATTTAATATTTTAAGGACAATATAAAAATGTAGGTGAAGAAATCAAATAATAGGTAGAAAATGTGAAAATTTTCGGGTTCTCACATATATAGTCATACAACTTGAAAATTTAAAGTGAATTGGATTCACTTATTCACTAAACTAATAACCAATATTTTGACCATCCAAGACAAATTTCTGACCGAATAAGACCCACAAAGAAAGACTCCATTCAGCAAGGAAAAATGACAATAAAACCCTTGTTCAACACACTAACTAGCTGAATAATTAATCTTCTTCACTCGAGTGTAAAGTTCTGAATTTTCATTGTATTCTTCCTTCAACTGCATTCACCACTTGAATTCATGTAGTTCCTCGGGTTGCATCACTATTAGAAGAGCCTTTTTTGTGCCAAGGGTAGGGCTAACATGAGAATGCCTGTAGGGTAGGCACATACAATACCTGATGAATCCGATCAACTTATTGATATTCGAGTGAAAAGCAATTTGAAAAATTTGGCCAATTGGAGTGACAAGAGACATTTGTCTTAACAAAATGAGGACAAAGTTTGAATGGATTGATTACTTTAATTAACACATAAACTGATGTATGAAAGAATCTACTCGTGAAAGAATTGCAATGTCTCAACTAGTTTATTCAGTGAATCTTAGATCGAAACCCTAAAAGAGAATAAACGAGTCAAATGGATCGAATGAAATTAATGATTTATTAAAAAATTGACTGGATTATCCTAAAAATGGGTAAACTTGTCAAATGAATTGAATGAAATTGATAATTTATTCAAAATCGACCGAATTGTCCTAAAAATAGGTAAATTGGTCAAATGGATTGAAATGAAATTGATGATTTATTTCAAAATTGACTAGATTGTCCTAAAAATGAATGAATGGATTGAATTAATGATTTATTCAAAAATGACTAAATTGTTCTAAGAGTAAATGAATTGATCAAATAGATGAAATGGAGTTAATGATTTATTTAAAAATGACTGGATTGTCCTAAAAATGAATAAATTGATAAAATGGGTTCGATGAAAGTGATGAATAAATTGGTCAAATAAATTGAATGGAATTGATGGTTTATTCAAAAATCGATTGAATTGTCTACCCATTGGTAGTTTCAAAAAATTCATTGCGATACATTAGTCTATGAATCTTCTAAAATCAAGATTTGGTCTCAATATATTTACCATCTCAATAATGAGGAATTATTTGTGAATTTCTTCAACTTAATGTCCTTTATGCAAGGGATTTTTTACCAATTCTGATAAAATGGTCAAAAGATGATTGTTAGATGCTCATATTGTAATGTGCAAAAATTGCTCTATTGTCTTCGAAAAGATTGGATCCTACCTTATCTCGTGCACTACCCCTTTGGACGGTACAAGAAATATAGACATGCAAGTCTCATTAGATTACATATCTAAGACACAAGATGGTTTGTTCCTAACACAGGATTTCCTAAATGGCATTCCCTCTAAGGTTTATGCATGACAAAAGACAAGGTGACAAATGTTATGAATGCGGCCAACTTGGACACTACATGAGTGAGTGTCCAATGAAGAAGAAAAAAGAAGGGAAAGCTAAAAGAAAATCAAGATTTAACAACTTTCAATTCACATGGAATTAGTGCAACTCCGATGGTGAATTTAAAGAGGAAGAAGAATCTGCTCAATTGGCCTTTATGGCCATTGAAGATAATGAGGTAACAATTTCTAACTCTCAATTTGAAAGTGATGATGAAACTGATGATGATCTTGAATTCTTCATTGAAAAATTGCATGATAGTTTGAAATAATCTTATACTAGAAACAAGGAATTAAAATACAAAATTAGTTTTCTTCTTCAAGACAGTGCACGTCTTTTTCAAGAAAATAAAAAGTTGAAAACTAAAAATGATTGTTTGAAAAAGGGTAAGATTGATCTACAAAATGAGTTTGATAGAAAAGTAAAACTTTGTGAAATGTTCAAAAAGGAATAAAGTGATTTGAAAAGAAGAATGGATAATTAAATTAGTTGCTCCAACATAAAAAATAAGACTGTTTTCAAGAAAATGAATCAAATACTCATCTTGGCACTTATGAGAAGAAATTAAATTCTGGTGCAAATGAATTTATTATTTATAAGAGAAGATAAGTAAGATTTATTAAATCTGTTCATGTAAGTAACTCTTTGGTTATATGTAATTTTGTTGTCTATAAAGTCACATGAAAAGTGATTGCTATGTGAGGAAGAACATGAGAAAAAACATGAAATACATGTAGATAGTTAGACATGATACTAAATCTCAAGTACCCAAAAATTAAAGGGTACCAAATATTAGTTTTTGAACTCTTGAATAGGTGAACCTGGTGAATACCATTAAGAAATCAAAGTGGTTCGTAGACAATGGATGCTCAAGACACATGACCGGTGATCCATCACAATTCATCAAGTTCAAACTAAAATCAAGTGACAAAGTGACATTTGGAGATGATATGAAGGTTAAAATAATTGGAGTAGGAGATGCTGGCAAGAATGGTGAGGCTTTTGTTCATAATGTTCTTTTAGTTGATAATTTGACTTATAACTTGCTAAGTGTTAGTCAATTATGTGATAGAAATTTGTTTGTTTTATTCAAGAAATATGAGTGTTTAGTTTTTTATTTAAAGTTTAACATCTACTTCAAGATATTGCCTAGTCATTGTGATGATTACTCTAAATACACTTAGATCATTTTTCTTGTTCATACAGATGATACTCTCAAAATTTTTGTTTCCCTATTCGTAAAAGTTCAAAATCTGTTTGGTTTGAATATTGTTAAAATTATAAGTGACAATGGTTCGGAATTTAAATGTTGTGACTTTTCGGAATTTTGTGATCATACTTTAGGCACTCTAGAGTCAAGAATCGTGAGACTTTTGTTTATAATGTTCTTTTGGTTGATAATTTGAGTTATAACTTGCTAAGTGTTAGTCAATTATGTGATAGAAATTTGTTTGTTCTATTCAAGAAACATGAGTGTTTAGTTTTTTATTTAAAATTTAACATCTACTTCAAGATATTGTCTAGTCATTGTTGATGATTATTCTAAATATACTTAGATGATTTTTCTTGCTCATAAAGATGATACTCTCAAAAACTTTGTTTCCCTATTCGTAAAAGTTCAAAATCTGTTTGGTTTGAATATTGTTAAAATTATAAGTGATAATGGTTCGGAATTTAAATGTTGTGACTTTTTGAAATTTTGTGATCATACTTTAGGCACTCTAGGGTCATTTGCACTTCATATTAGGATGCATTTTCAATGTTCTTTTGTAATTTTCTTTTGATGCTTTGATGCTCTGAACTGAGTTTCCTTTGATATTTTTTTAATGATTAATGAATTTCGATTGATATGAATGTTGGTCACATTGATGTTCATTGTTATTTTTGGTCTCTTTTGATGTTATTTTTCTATTATTGATTGATGATGGTTGCAGCTATTGTTATTTTTTATAGCAATTACTATCTAATTTTATGATGACAAAAAGGGGAAGAATAATGATGATCTAATGTTGATCTGATATGCTTTGGCAGAGTAAGGGATGCAATATGTAAGGGGGAGTTATTCTGATATGTATAAGGGGGAGATACTGTGAGATTAGCACTTAATGATTTTGGATGCAATTGGTACTTATTTTTTTATCATCATCCATTATTTTATCATCATCAAAAAGGGGGAGAATGATGATCTTGATCCCTGTCTTTTGATATTTACAAAACAATTGGACATTACTAATCTTTTTTCAATAAGAAATCTTTTCAATTCTAAAAAAATTTGATTCTAAGAACAAGAGCAATTAAAAGGAGATAAAAGAAGACGAAAGCTGTCGGATGCTTATAAAAACAATACCAGACGTCCGATAGAAACTCTCTGTCTGCTATCGGATGCAAGTATCGGAAGTACCGGACGTCCGATAAAATTGAGATAATCCTTCAAACTCTTTGTCTGCTATCGAACACAAGTATCGGAAGTACCGGACGTCTGATAAAATATTTCAAATTCTCTATCTGCTATCGGACACAAGCAACGGTAGTACCGGACATTCGATACTCCCAACAGCTAGTTGACTCTTCAGCTACTTTCTATCCATTGGAAGCATTAATGAAGCACTTTCTTGGTCTTATATAAATAGTGCATGGTCAGAAACTTGAAAACAACTTTTGCATACTGAAAATACAAAAGATATAGAGTAGTTTTAGTGAGAAAACACTCTCCAAAGAAGATTTGTAGTCTTGATGGTGTGAAACTCATTATAAACTTTTCATTTGTGAGTGAATACTTCATGAGTGTAACTCTGTGAGAGTTGTCCTGAGGGATAGTAAAACTTCCTAGTTTGACCGAGTGGAGTTTGGGGCAAGGAGGAAGTGAGCCTTCCTTTGCATACTAGATTGGTTGTATTTCATCAATTTGAAGAAACTTGTTTGAATTGATCTTCAAGTTCAAGAGGAGTTTGGTAGTCAATTGGTTTGCAATTCTTTTCTTCTCATTTACTTATTGTTATATTGTGATCCTTAAATTGCTTATCTCTTCTACTTCTCTCAAGTGATATTGTTCATTCATTGATTGATTTATTGTATGATCACTTAGAAAAGAGGGTAAATTTTATATTGAGCAAAAAGTGCTCATAATTGATTAGCTCTTTAATATACCTAATTCACCCCCCTCTTAGGTTGTCTTTGATCCTTACAGTGCATAACCTCAAGCTCATGTTTACACTCACTTTTTATTGTTTCACACTCATTCAATGCCTTGGTGTCGTGAATTCACTCAAGATTTGGTTTTTCAAGGATTTAGTGAATATACCAACCAATAAATAGCTCGATTATAGCCTACAAAGTGAACGAATAAGGCTGGAAATTTGGACAGCAATACAACAATGAAATTTCAACAACTAACGATGGGAAATTTCTAAAGAAAGAGGTAATTTAATGCTGGAAATATTAGACTTCAATTTCCTAATTAGATTAGGAATTAGACGTCTAAAGATTGTTGGAAAAATAAGACTATATTTTCCTAATTTGATTTAGAAACAATCTAATACAAGGAATCTCAATATGATTAAGATTAGAAAAGAAACACAAGCAGTCACAAATTTTGCATGATTAGACTAGGATTAGGATTCACACGAACAAAGAAACAAACAGAAATTTTTTTATGGATGAACAGTAACTTGAGGTGAATAGTACGCTATCATAATCACTATAGTAATTGCTACAATAATGCTAAATTTTTTTAAAAAATCAACAAGTAAAGGTAGCCATGAAATTAACACAATCAAAACAATGAAGAACACAAAATATAATGAGGAAACACACATTGGGATTTTTATTGACTAAAAAGATAATTAAATAAACAACTTTGTTTAAAGCCAAATAATAATTAATTAAGATTGATAAAATAGGAAAAATCCTAAAAAGCATAATACGAATCCGCATAATCTATGAACTAGCAAATAGCTACTCTAACACGCTAGCGTCTTATCCAACACAAGTTTCTAGTCAAAATTGTTTTGTGTTCCCACGGTTTACAATGCAAAATCTTCTACACCTCCCCCTCCTTGAACAAACTTTTCAACTAATTTTGTTAGTTCCACATCTGCATCACATTTTTCCTCTTCATTCTACACCTTGCTAGCTTTTACCAACAAAATGGTAGAGACCACCTTACCATACTATATATTCATCCAAAAACGAGACATACTCAAGCTAAAACCTTGAAATGAATTTTAAAGAGGAAATGCTCATTTGGGATCCAAGATACATAGTGAAAGAGGCCAAACTTCTAGGAGATTATCAATAGCATAATCTCTTTTTGGGTTAATTACAGTTTGACCCCTTCAATTTGACCTTTCGTAACATTTTACCTCCCTAAACTTTAAATATATACACTTTGCTTCCTTCATTGATTGGTCAAACCATAATCATAAATATTTCATCTAGAATTTTGACAAATGGCATTAATGCTCATACATAATGGTTGTAGAGTAACTATACTTATAATCGGAATATGGAATGTCTTATTAAAAAAACACGAAATTATATGATATTAAAAATTAAATGATAATGGTGAAATACCAAGGGTTTGAAAAATTATGTTGTGGAGCAAAAGAATTTAAAATTTTTCAAAACTTCTATACTAGTTTTCCGTTGCTTCTTTCTCTTTGTTTAAATTATGAGCAGATTGCTGTTAATAATTTGAGCTTTTCTTGTAGTTTTCACAATATTCTCCTGTGAGAACTCGAAAAAAAAATTTTCTTTATTTTAGGGTATTATTTATTTCTGTGCACACGTTTTCTATATTTTCTTTATTATATTCATTTTACATATATTTTACAAGAAAATATAGTTTTAAAATCATTTTTCTAGTATAAGATAGTTCATGAGATAGTAGGAGCGAATAGTGGATGTGGGACCCGCTAATGTGTTAAGTGAGAGAAATTCGGCCAATTAGATTAAGTTTTACATAAAGGGATTAAATTACTAGGTGTTAGGAGATAATTAGAGATTAGTTAGGTATTTAGCCATTGGTAAGCAAGAGGATAGGAATAAAACATAAAAGGTGCCACGTGTCGCGACCTTACTTGGAGATGGACTTGCCTAACTTTCTTAACTTTACTAAAGACCAATTTTGACCAAATTATCTTCATTTTGCTCCCCCTTTTGGCGAAACTTTGAGAGGAAAAAGAGGAAAGAGAGCTTCAACTTTTCTTCCATTTCTTGCCTAAATCTTAAAATCCAACCGATTAAATCTTGAATTCCTCCATAAAAGTGACTTGCTAAGGAAGTTGAAGGTGTTTGTGGAGTTATTTTGGAAGAGAAAGCCCTAAGTTGCAACCTTTCTTGAGGATTAAGGTATTTTGCTTGGAAACTCAATTTTTGTTCCTACTAATGGTAAATTAGTGGCTTGTAGTGGTTAAATAGCATGTTTTGTGGATGATTTCATGGATTAAGTGAAGTTGATGAATTTCTTATTTTTTTGGGAATTTTTCTGTTTTCATATGATGGTTATGGTTGACTTGGATTGATGGCTTAATATGGTATAAATTGGAGCTATTGTGCGTTAATTGTGGTTAATTGCGGAAATTTCAGTTTTTGCGAAAATTTCAGCTTTAGGGTTTCCAAATTGGGGCTTTTTTATGGATGGTTATTGAGCTTATAATTGGCTATGATTGAGGGGTATTGTGACCCTAATGACGTGTATTGACTAGCCTATGATTGGTATGTAAATTGTGGTTGGTTTGGATGAATTTAAATGCTTGTTTGTAGGATGGAAAAGCTGAAATTTTAGGGGAAATGCTGTCCGAATGTTGAAACATTGGGGTTTGTGAGTTAGGTTGAGGTTGGGTAAAAGTGAAAGGATTTGGAGTTTGTTTATACTTTTAGCCTTAAATTCGATGTATTTTCCATTTTAAACTATATTTGAATTTTGCTTTAGTGGTTCATTTAAAGGTACTCGACTCGTGTTTGAGTCTCAATTGCATTTCTTGATTGTTATAGGACGTGTTGGTGATCCAAGGCATCCGTGGACGGAAACTTGTGAATTGCTTGTTTAAGTGGTGAGTGTACTATTGCATGATTTAATGCTTAAATGATTGCTTATTCGTGATCTTGGTTTGAATGACTATGAACTTTGTGCATGAGACGAGAGTGTACTTTATCGCTCTCGTTCTCTTACTTGTATAATGATTACTGATTACCGTGAATTTGAATTGTGCCTGGTTTAAAATCATGTGGGCATGAGCCCTACGACTGTACTGTGATATCTGAGCTCAAACCTTAGTGGGCATTAATCGAGTCGAGCGGCAAGGGCCGTCGACTAGATAACGACCATAGGGTTACTGTTTGTCGAATGGAGTGCTATCTCCTCGACCCTGTGGTATACTCGAGTATTACCTTCTTAATTACTGTGAGGTGTTCGGGCCCGGTAAGGGGAATGTATGGTGGAAGGTACTGGGTATAAAGTGGGATCTACGGTCATGCTTCTTTCTTCAACGTTGACGGAGGGTCAACGGATGCGATCAAGAATGCAATGGGGAAATGGCTCCTGAGAGCCACCCGTATCCTTTTATTTTGGACTTGTTATGGTGCTTTTATTTCTATGTTTGACGATTGTGTATAACTGAGTGTAGTTGCTTCGTGAATTTGGGTTGTATGATTGTTAGTACCTCATTGGGCGAAAGCTCACCTCGTTATCTTTGTTTTCCTTACAGGAATACTTTTGGAAATCATGGTTTTGAGAAGCGAGTTGAGCTAGTTAGATTTTTGTTTCTTTGTTTAGCTCCTCGGCCGTTAGAAACCCTAAATGTACCTCACTTGATATTTCCTTTTGGATTGTGAACTTTGATAACGTGTATGTGTAAATGGTTGCTCATGTATAAATGATATATTTCTTGGAATGTATGTTTTAGGCTATCTAAGGGTCTCTTGTACTTGGTTTGGCGTGTTGATCGTTTAGTAGTCCTGGCGAGAGTTGGGCAGGCAGTTCGCTAACCCTTAGGGTACGCCCTAGGGGAAGGTGGGGCTGTCACAGTTGGTATCAGAGCTTAGGTTAGAAATAACCTGGGCGAACCCGAAACCTGATTCTTAGAACTTTTGGGATTGTATTAGGGTATGTTTAAGTGTTATTACTATATCTAAGTTGTAACTATGTATATCCTTATAGGTCATGGACGGAGCTAGTGGGAGCGAGGTGAGCCGCCTCGGAGACCTTTTCCGTGTTATTGACTACAGGGAGAGCCCTGGAGGACCGATTAGATGATGGAGTACGGCCAAGTCGGACTAGGCGTTGTAGTAGGTGCCAGCAATTATTCCTACGCCTGACCACGTGGTTGTGGCCGTACTTAGGTGAAACGGAGGAGACTTAGGCGTGCCGCCGCCCGAGACCAATACTGAGCTGCAGCGAGTGAGAGGCATTGCTAGGATGCAGGCCGACCGGATTGGGGAGCTCCAGGGGGACATTAGCCTTGGAGCAAGAAGCGGACGAATGCTCTTCGCGACAGTTACATGTAGTTACCGACCGCCTCACTAGAGTAGTTCGGAAGGTTAAAGACCGGTCCCGGATGTATCATCAACGAGTGTGGGATGTTGATTCAGGAGGTGATTGGCGCCAATGCTCCAGGGGGAGCTCCGGGTAACGGGGCCCCAGGTGAGGGAGGCGCCCCCAACTCTAGTTTTAGCTCGGAGGGGGAGTCGATTGGCTCAGTAGAGAACTAAGTTGGGGTTCCTTGGGCCATGTTTTGATCCCGTGTGAGGGGTACCTAGGGAAAGCTTTTAGTTAGCTATTTTGCACTTTTGGGACCTAGGTTGTACATTGTACTTTTGGTTGACCCCACTTTTCACGGGCTTGCTTTTGTATATATTTGACTGACTGCTACTGTATGACTTGTTTGCTACATCTGTGTGTTATATGTATAGTTGCTTTTTTATGGTGTCTCTTTTGCTAAGTGTTTATTTATTCATGCCTATATATTGCTTGCTTTGATATCGTATATGTTTTCAACCCTAGAGTGGGTGAATCAATGGAGGGTACTCGTAGTGGACGAGGCCGTGGTCGCGGAATTAGGCAACCCTCGACCGAGGGAGGTACTCGAGAACCCATGCCTGAACCAAACCTGAGCCTAGAATGACCCTAACGCTCAAGTAGCTACTGCTATACAGCGAATGACTGATCTATTGGCCCACGTAGTGGAGCATCAGGGCCAAAATCCTAGTCCTCAACCCGAAAACCCTGGAAACCTTGTGGAGAGCGAGGATAGAGCTCTCGAACGATTCCAGAAGTTCTCCCCACCAAAGTTTATAGGAGGGCCAGACCCGATGTGGCCGAAAGGTGGTTGGAGAAAATGGTTGATATTTTGCCGCTTTGCATTATACGAGGAGCGGCAGTGACCTTTGCTATCTTTCAATGGAAGGGGCAGCCCGTTCTTGGTGGAACGTTATAAGGCAGAAATGGGAACGAGAATGACACCAAGGACGTGGGTGAACTTTATGAG
This sequence comes from Coffea humblotiana, assembly GCA_023065735.1. Classification (NCBI taxonomy): domain Eukaryota; kingdom Viridiplantae; phylum Streptophyta; class Magnoliopsida; order Gentianales; family Rubiaceae; genus Coffea; species Coffea humblotiana. The sequence continues at coordinate 7,015,443 of CM041212.1, read as the reverse complement.
GGTTCAACGCCAAGTTTTTCCCTCCTCTAGTCAAGAAAAGAAAGAAGAGAGTTTATACGACTTCGCCAGGGAACCCAGACTGTAGCCGAGTACGAGAGCCAATTCACTCGGTTGTCCAAGTTTGCCCCCGAACTATTATGACTGAGCAAAGGCGAATAAGGTTTTCATCCAGGGCTTGAATGTTGAGATCCAGAAGGACTTAGCCGTAGCCCGAATCATGCTTTAGTGACAGTGGAGAAGGCTCAACGAGTCGAAAATGTTAGGGCTACAAGTGCGAACTTTCCAAGTTAGAAAACAGGGATTTACTGGAGGTAACTCTGGATATGAAGATAAAAATACCCCTCCCAAGTTTGGAAGGGGAATTGGAGAGGGAAGACTGCCGGGGATGTCGATGGGAACCCCGTCGAGAGGTGGCCAGGTTGGTCGAGACCAACAAAGAGGAAATTTCCAGGGAGGTCCAGTTTCTGCATCCCGTGGTTCCTGCGGGTATTGCGGAAAACCAAATCACACGGAAGACAATTGTTTGGAGGAGGAAAGAAAGTGCTTACGCTGTGGAAGTGCGGAGCACCAAATTGCCAAACTGTCCCGTCTTACCGTGAGAGGCGAGAGGGACTCCACAATCATCGAAGGCCAACCCTGGACCAGTTAAGGGGGAAGGGACAAGATCGAAGGTGCCAGCTCGGGTGTACTCCCTTGAGCAACATCAAGTTCCTGATCCTCTGGGGTCGTAGAAGGTACGATCCCTGTTTTCCACCGTCTAGTTAGGATTTTAATCGACCCTGGTGCTACCCATTCCTTTGTTAACCCTGATTTTATGTGTGGAGTTGATATAAAACCTGTTAGCCTACCATATGATTTGGAAGTTAGCACTCCTACGGGGAACCATGCTTTAATTACTAGTGTAATGTATGCTAATTGTGAAATTTGGGTAGGAGAGAGAAAACTCTTTGGGAATCTTATCAGTTTAGCTCTTAAGGGGTATGACGTTATTTTGGGTATGGACTGGTTAGCTAAGTATAATGCCCAACTTGACTGTAAGAGGAAGGTGGTGGAACTTCATATACCTGGAGAGGCAACTTTTAGGTTAGATGTAAGGGGGAATTTAGCCTCATCTGCATTGCTTTCGGGTATTCGGGCTAGAAAACTCCTGAATAGAGGAGCGCAAGGGTTTCTAGCTTTCTTATAAACACTCCCACCGATAAGCTGAAGGTAGAAGATGTACCGATAGTGAGGGAATATCCGGACGTGTTTCCTGATGAGTTAGTAACCCTACCTCCGGAAAGAGAGATAGAATTCAAAATTGACTTGTTGCCAGGAACTTCACCTATCTCTAAGACCCCTTATCGGATGGCCCCTGCTGAACTTAAGGAGTTGAAGATGCAATTGCAAGACTTATTAGAGCGAGGGTTTATCCGAGAGAGCGGATCTCCATGGGGAGCTCCTGTACTATTTGTTAAGAAGAAAGACGGGAGTTTGCGGTTGTGTATAGATTACCGAGGGTTAAATAATGTGACGGTTAAGAATAAATATCCACTGCCCCATATTGATGAATTGTTTGACCAGTTACAAGGAGCCGTGGTCTTTTCGAAGTTAGATCTCCGCCAGGGATACTACCAATTGTTGATTAGGAAAGGAGGATGTACCTAAAACTGCGTTTAATTCAAGATATGGGCATTTTGAGTTTGCAGTTATGCCTTTTTGGACTGGACCAATGCCCCTGCTGCTTTCATGGATTTGATGCATAGGGTTTTCAAACCTTATTTGGATCGATTTGTGGTTGTTTTCATTGATGACATTTTGGTTTACTCAAAGTCACGAGAGGAGCATGAGCAACACTTAAAACTCGTTTTACAAACCCTAAGAGAGCACCAATTGTACGCCAAGTTTAGTAAGTGTGAATTTTGGCTGGAGAAAATTTCTTTCTTAGGGCACGTAATTTCACGAGAGGGCATCACAGTTGATCCGGCGAAAGTAGAAGCAGTAACTGAGTGGAAGAGGCCGGAAAATCCCACTGAGATTCGAAGCTTTCTAGGTTAGTTGGGTACTATCGATCGGTTTATTAAGGATTTTTCAAAACTTGCCGGTCCTTTGACCGATTTGACAAAGAAAAATGGTCGTTTTATGTGGGATGCTAGGTGTGAAGATAGTTTCCAAGAATTGAAATGAAGGTTAACTAGGGCTCCTATTCTAGTTTTGCCTAATGGTACGGATAATTTCACTGTATATACGATGCTCGAGGGAAGGTCTGGGGTGTGTACTGATGCAAAAAAGAACGTGATTTCTTTGCCTCTAGGAAACTAAAACCTCACGAGCAGAACTACCCAACTCATGACTTGGAGCTAGCTGCAGTTGTATTTGCCCTGAAAAATGGAGACACTACCTGTACGGGGTGACCTTTGAGGTTTATTCCGACCACCAGAGTTTTAAGTACCTATTTTCCCAAAAAGAACTAAATATGAGGCAACGACGGTGGATGGAATTCTTGGAGGACTATGACTGCTCGATTAACTACCATCCGGGAAAGCAAATGTAGTGGCTGATGCTTTAAGTCGAAAGGCTCAAATAGCTGGGTTAATGGTCAAGGAATGGGAGATGTTAGGGAGCAGTTAGTGAATGGAACCCTAGCTTGAAACGTCAAAGGGTAATCTTTGGAATATCCGAAGTAACCTCTGCTATACTAGATCGAGTTAAAGAAGCCCAGGAGGAGGATCCGATGGTACGAAAGTGGAGGGAAAAGGTGGAGAAGGGGAAACACCTGATTTCAATTTGAGTCCTGAAGGAATTTTAAATATCGGAATCGGGTAGTGGTGCCTAAGAATGAATATTGAAGAAAGAAATTTTGGAAAGAGACCCATCGGTCGAAGTATACGATCCATCCAGGTAGTAGCAAGATGTACCAAGATTTGAAAGGGGTATATTGGTGGGATAACATGAAGAAGGAGATTGCCCAATACGTGCAGACCTGTCTCGTCTGCCAGCAAGTTAAGGCTGAACACCAAAAACCCTCCGGATTGTTACATCTCTTGAGATACCTGAATGGAAATGGGAAAACATCACGATGGATTTTGTCTCTGGGTTGCCAAGGACGCAAAAAGGACACGATGCCGTTTGGGTGATTGTCGATCGGATTAATCAAATCAGCCCATTTCCTACCTGTGAACATGAAGTATCCATGGAGAAGTTGGCTCGGATATATAGGGATGAAATTGTGAGATTACATGGGGTTCCCGTGAGTATAGTTTCAGACAGAGACCTCGTTTCGTGTCTAGGTTTTGACAAAAATTTCAAGAGACCTAGGAACTAAACTCAACTTTAGCACCACCTATCACCTCCAGACGGATGGGCAGTCTGAAAGAACAATTCAAACCCTCAAGAATATGTTAAGGACTTGCATCTTGGATTTTGGGGGAAGTTGGGGACAACACCTAACCTTAGTAGAGTTTGCCTACAATAATAGCTACCACTCGTCGATTCAAATGGCACCATATGAAGCTCTCTATGGACGAATGTGTCGTTCACCAGTTTATTGGGATGAAGTGGGAGAAAAGAAAGTTCTAGACCCAACAATCATTCTGTGGATGGAGGATGCACAAGAAAAGGTCAAGTTGATACGTCAAAAACTCCAAACAGTTCAAAGCCGGCAAAAGAGCTACGCTGACAACCGACGGAAGGATTTGGAGTTCGAAGTTGGAGACCGTGTTTTCCTAAAGATTACGCCATTACGAGGTGTCACGGTGGGTAGAGGAAAGAAACTCCAACCTAGATTTGTAGGACCCTTCAAAGTTCTCCAAAGAGTTGGAAAAGTAGCGTATCGACTCAAGCTACCATCAAGTTTGTCCAGAATCCACGACGTCTTCCATGTTTCGATACTCAAAAAGTACTATCCTGATCTAAACCACATTTTACAATCGGAAGCGATTGAAATATATGAAACCCTTACCTATGAGGAGAAACCTGTGCAATTGCTCGACCGAAAGGTTAAGGAGCTGAGAAACAAACAAATCCCTCTAGTGAAGATCTTGTGGAGGAACCACGGGGTAGAAGATATAATCTGGGAAGTGGAGGAAGAGATGCAAAAGAGATACCCTGAACAGTTTAGTAACCCAAGTGAGCAATTTCGATGACGAAATTCTTTAAGGGGGAGAGAGTGTGAGAACTCGAAAAATAAATTTCTTTATTTTAGGGTATTATTTATTTCTGTGCACACGTTTCTATATTTTCTTTATTATATTCATTTTACATATATTTTACAAGAAAATATAGTTTTAAAATCATTTTCTAGTATAAGATAGTTCATGAGATATTAGGAGCGAATAATGGATGTGGGACCCGCTAGTGTGTTAAGTGAGAGAAATTCGGCCAATTAGGTTAAGTTTTACATAAAGGGATTAAATTACTAGGTGTTAGGAGATAATTAAAGGTTAGTTAGGTATTTAACCATTGGTAAGCAAGAGGATAGGAATAAAACATAAAAGTTGCCACGTGTCGCGACCTTATTTGAAGATGGACTTGCCTAACTTTCTTAACTTTACTAAAGACCAATTTTGACCCAAATTATCTTCGTTTTGCTCCCCCTTTTGGCCGAAACTTTGAGAGGAAAAAGAGGAAAGAGAGCTTCAACTTTTCTTCCATTTCTTGCCTAAATCTTGAAATCCAACCGATTAAATCTTGAATTCCTCCATAAAAGTGACTTGCTAAGGAAGTTGAAGGTGTTTGTGGAGTTATTTTGGAAGAGAAAGCCCTAAGTTGCAACCTTTCTTGAGGATTAAGGTATTTTGCTTGGAAACTCAATTTTTGTTCCTACTAATGGTAAATTAGTGGCTTGTAGTGGTTAAATAGCATGTTTTGTGGATGATTTCATGGATTGAAGTGAAGTTGGATGAACTTCTTATTTTTTTGGGGAATTTTTCTGTTTTCATATGATGGTTATGGTTGACTTGGATTGATGGCTTAATATGGTATAAAATTGGAGCTATTGTGCGTTAATTGTGGTTAATTGCGGAAATTTCAGTTTTATGCGAAAAATTTCAGCTTTAGGGTTTCCAAATTGGGGCTTTTTTTATGGATGGTTATTGAGCTTATAATTGGCTATGATTGAGGGGTATTGTGACCCTAATGACGTGTATTGACTAGCCTATGATTGGTATGCAAAATTGTGGTTGGTTTGGATGAATTTAAATGCTTGTTTGTAGGATGGAAAAACTGAAATTTTAGGAAAAATGCTATCCGAATGTTGAAAACATGAGATTAGGTTGAGGTTGGGTAAAAGTGAAAGGTTTTGGAGTTTGTTTATACTTTTAGCCTTAAATTCGATGTATTTTCCATTTGAAGCTATATTTGAATTTTGGCTTTAGTGGTTCATTTAAAAGGTACTCGACTCGTGTTTGAGTCTCAATTGCAATTTCTTGATTGTTGTAGGACGTGTTGGTGATCCAAGGCATCCGTCGGACGGAAACTTGTAAACTTGCTTGTTTAAAGTGGTGAGTGTACTATTGCATGATTTAATACTTAAATGATTGCTTATTCATGGATCTTTGGTTTGAATGACTGTGAGTTTTGTGCATGAGACGAGAGTGTACTTTATCGCTCTCGTTCTCTTACTTGTATAACTGATTACTGATTACCTGTGAATTTGAATTAAAAATTGGATTTTGGAGGAGTTCAAATCAAGATTTATTGATGATGAATTGATATAAAAAAAATTGGTGTTGATAAAATAAAAAAATAGATTCATTTTTGCTGTAAGAGGAGATGGCCATATTGGTGGGTTTCAAAAGCTACAGTGCTGTTGGCACAATTGTAGTGGGCAAGATTTTGATGATGGGGTATTTTTATGATTTATTTTCTTCTTTGTCTAATATTTTTGGTTTTATTTTGTGTAATGAATTTTAAAGATAATAGTTGTGGTGAAATTAAGAGCTTACGATGATGGTACGGCTGTTGAAGTTGGCATTTTTTATTTTTTTTTCTTCTGATGTTTAATTTTAAAGCATTTTTTGATGAATTTTTGGTGTTAATTTATTTGATTAGTATAGTTTTTGGCTATGATATTGTTGGTGTTATGCTGGTGAGTTTTTAACATATGATAATTTTTAATTATTTTTTTGGTCTTTGGTTCTCTTTTACGATGAATAGGTAATAGTGGTGATTCAACCATTGAAATTGTTTGTTTCTCTGTTTGTTGAGTTTTTATGTATTTATTCATTTTTTAAGGAATTCTTTGTTTATACGAAAAGTTTGTAAATAGAAGGAATTTGACTTTATTGCGAAGATGAATTTGAGGGAGGGTAATTTTGGCAAGTAAATTAAAAATCGAGGGTAAACTAGTATATTCGGTAAAAGAAATTAAAAGTTGTAGGTAGTTGAATGCTAAAATTCAAAGTTTAGGGTATAAAGTTTAATATTAGAATAGTTGAGAGGTTCAAACTGCAATTAATGCTATATTTTTAAGGGATAATTGCAGAAACCTCCCCTGAGCTTTCTAACACTTGCACTGACCTCCCCTATGGTTTGAAAAACTACACTGATCTTCCCTGAACTTACTAATCCTTTGCAAATTCAGTCCAAACGATTAAAATATTATTTTAGGGAGTGAAATTAGAATTTTGTACCAGATTTGCCCTTTTGCTATATGTCTAATGAATGACAAAATACTACAAATCAATTAACAATTAATAAACTTTAAGGAGTGAAGTTTATGGGCAAATACGCATTACCTATTTAAATATTTGAGAGTACAAAGATTTGTATTTACTCTCAAATATTTAATTTTTGTTAAATACAAAACCTACCAGTTTCCTTTCCGTAAAAATATTAATGTAACACTTTTTCAATTTTAGTTACAAACATTTATGTATTTAACATAAATTAAATTATTCAGAATAAAATACCCATAAAGAGCCAATACTTTACTCATCTAATGGATGAAAGCCATAAATAATTAATACTTTATGGGCCGTTTCTTTTTTTTTTAAATATTTAATTTATATTAAATAGGTAACCTACCGATTTCCTTTTTGTAAGAATATTACTGTAACACTTTTTGAATTTTACTTACAAACATTGATATATTTATCATAAATTAAATGTTTGAAAGTAAAATATCCATAAAGAACCGATACTTTAAATGGGTAATGCGTATTTGCCCATAAACTACACCCCTTAAAGTTTATTAATCATTAATTGATTTGTAGTACTTTGTCATTCATTGGACATGTAGCACAAAGGACAAATCTGATACAAAATCCTAATTTCACTCCCTAAAACAATGTTTTAATCATTTGGACTGAATTTGCAAAGGATTAGTAAGTTCTGGGGAGGTCAGTGCAAGTGTCAGAAACCTCAGGGGAGGTTTCTGTAATTATCCCTACTTTTAAAGAAGCTACAATCCTACATATCTTACCTATATAGAAAAAAACAATAATGCTTCTTCTTCTACGTTGATCCACATGGTAGAATGTGGGAGAGAGGCAATTGTGAAATTTTTTTTTCTTGCCAGTATTACCCAGATAAAGTGCACTATGGTCTAAATAGTTTATATCTATTCTGGGGCATTTTTGTCTTTTTCCTTAAAATTATGTGTTTGCAATGATTGCTAACTATTAGGGTGATTTCCGGTTTTTCACCACCATGTTTCCTTCTCTGTTCCTCTGTGTGTTTCCATTCTTGCTTTGTTGTCTCAGATAGAAAAGACAGCAGTTGAGTTGCCCTTGCAAACACTACTCCATGTTTTCTTTCTCTGATGTCAGGCCATCACCAAGCCTTTAAGGCTTTGGTGGGGTAGGAGGCAACATTATATGTTTCTTCAAAAAATCCAGAAGGGTGGTGGTTCTGTCCCTATCGGTCCCCGTAGGCCTAGTTGGATCTTCCCCGTAGTTAGATTAGGATAGAGTAAGAGTAGGGATGGCAATTGACAAAAAAAAAAGATGTCAAATCATGGCGATTTGTCTTTGATTTTTTTTTTTTACACAAATTGGTTGGCCACATGATAATTGTACTCTCAAAGAGTCAATTGCGGGACTTTTTCTCATATTAGATTTATTTTGCTCCCTCACAAATAAATGATATTTCCCCCAAAATTATGGGTGGCTATCGAATTTTTCTCAGCTGTACTTTGTTTCATCTCCCATCCATAGCATTTTTACATAAAAAATTATTTTTCCATTTGATTTTGCTCCTATTCTACTTATGATGTCCAATAGGTTTCATAGGAATATAGACTTTTCTTTTTATTTTTCATGGAGAAATTAGAAATCAAAATGAAAAGAACCATGTATCACCTCATAAAATCTACTTTTTGGGTCTTATAGTCTCATCTTTTCATTGCAAGGGGATAGCATTAAATAAGTTCTACCATCTTTTTATCTTTTTCTTTGCACTCTTTCCTAGTAAGACTGATTCTTCTTCTTTTTTTAGTCTGTTTTGTTCCCATCAGTAGTAGACCAATTGGATAATTTGTATATTTTTGGGCTGATTGATAATTTCCTTCTAGGTTTTACTTCCATTGAGAACTTTTTTAGGGCTTTACTTAGGATTCACAAGAGGAGTGAATGACTTGCTTGAATTAGAGGTCAACTTCTTCTATTCCTTCACTATATTTGCGGATTTTGTTCACTAAGTTTTCTTGTGCTTCATTCTCATATTTTGATAACCATATTGCTGTTCCCTATGATTACATGTTCGTGATGAAAAATCTAGTTTTCCACTTCCTTGTTAGTCATGCTTTTACAGTTGCTGCTTCTTTTACTTTCACTTTAGTTCTATTGTTCATTTTGTGTGTTTGTTTGTCAAACAATGCTTGTGTATTTCAGTAATTAATTCTTGGTGTTTAGTGACTTTGATAATCTAAATGTAAATCCTTTTCTTGCTTAACTTTTATGTAATATTTATTGACTGATTCCATGTTTTATATGACTTTTTTTTTAATATGTTGGCTTTTAGTATCCAACCATTTTGATCAGTTGGATATGATAGCTTTAAATAATTAGTTTGTGGTATATTCCTCCCTCAGTTGCTTCTTTTAGTAGTATGGACTTCCCGTATATAGCTTAGGTTTATCCTTTGGATTATCTATTATTAGTTACAGGTGTTTACTCTCAGTTTGATTAGTATGAAAAGAAAAATGAATACAAAAACACTTTAGTTTAGTAGATGAGTTGTTTGATGAAGGTTGCAATTATCAAGCTTCATTAAAAAGTGGATCAAATAGCTCTCATAAAATGTTACACTATAAAGAGCTATTAGCAAACATGGTGCTCTCTAAAGCTCATTTTGCTAATAGAATGAATATCCAGTTTAATATTGGATGTGCACAAATTGACACCTCATGCAATAATACTTATCTATGTAGGCTCATGATCCATTCTGCCATAGAGCTAAATGGTAGCATGATTATGGAGAATCATGAAACCTATATTAGTGGAATTGAGTCCATTCTTGAGCACTTATCCTTTGTCAATCTTACATCTATTCTTGGATCACATGGCTCTCATCTGAGGACCTTTCCTCAATTGAACCATGGTGGGCTTACATTAACTTCCAATAGGAAGCCTTCTTGTTAGGAGATTTTGTGAGGACTCCGAAAAAAAAAATTTCTTATTTCTATCGAATATTATTGATTTATTTACATATTTATTCACCTATTTTCTCCAATAATTTATTTCAACCATTTTAAAATTCATTTATACGAAACAATGTCTCACGTATATTTTTGAAACGCCCCGTTAGCAAATTTAATTTTCGGAGGTTCGTTTAAGTGAAAAATAATGAGTACATGTGTTCAAGGTGGTATTCTATTCGAGAGTGTAATTATCTTGGGAAAATTAAGAATGATCAATAATAGATTAAGAAAAGTTAATTGAGGCAAATTTATTGGAGATTTGAGAAAGTAATACTAGATTCATGTGAGGACCCGCAAATCTATTTGTTTTAAATTCTTATTACTAACTTATTTAAATATTCAATTGCCCGTTTACTCCGAATATTATTTTCTAACCTTTTTAGACTTAATTAAATGGATTTATAGCTTGGTTATATTTTTAAAGTGATTCGATTCAAAAATTAATTTTTGGAAACTCGTTAAGTGTGAATAGTAAATGCGTGTTTGGATATAATAATCGATTCGAGGATACAATAAGTTTGAAAAATTGGAAACTTGTACATTAGCCCTAAAATGGTTATTTAAGTTTAAATACTCAAGTGATAGTTAGTTATACTATCGTTATAAGAATTTCTTAGAAATGTTTGCCTTATCGCGCACAAGTTGGAAGTTCACGTTTTCGCTCGCGCGACTAATTGAAGGATTTTAGAAATTACTTCTAGACTATTAAGAGTGAATCATATTAGTATGAATATAAGTGCACTAGAGGTTTAGTGCACAAGTGAATCAAACTTGAGAGAAATCGAGCACGAAACGCGTGGGTGCGCGCACACGCGAGAGTTGACTTTTGGCACCTTTTGGCCACACACTTTTAAGCTTCCTCAAGAAGCTTCCTTATCAGCACAACACTCTTCCTTTTTCTCCTCAAAACAGCCGTGCAACACTATGAGAAAAGAACACCAAAAGCTCTCCAAATTCTTACACCATTTCTTCACAAAATCAACTCAAACTTTCAACCCATCTTGCAAATAACTTGAAGATTCACTTGAACTTGGAGAGGGCATCATTCTCACGGTTTTTCTTGGAGCTCAAAGGGCCAAAATTTTTGTTTTTGTCATCCAAAGAGGTAACACACGATCCATCGCTTGAATCTTCGATTATATATGTTAGATTGCACTTATACGGTTGTAGATTCATGTGGGTAGCTTTATATTGTTGTAGATCTTGTTGTGTGGGCTCTATGAATTCCCACCATGGCTTGATGGACTGATTTGATGAGTTTTGATGTTATTAATGTTGGTTTAGTGCTTAAATTAGTAGAAATAAGTGAGTCTATGAAGGATAGCTCAAAGGAGGTGAAGGGGAGAATTTTTCCGTTTCTGCCCCTGTGATGTCCGTGACCTTTAGGGCGAATTTTTGTGGTTCCGATGGCTTATTTATGATGTTTATATGTTGTAGGAGTTGTGTAGAAAGTTTCATCAAAAAATTCCATGAATTGGTTGGCCAAATGTTGAATTTTTGTAAGCTAGCAAACCTCGAAAATTTTCACGTCAATACCCTGGCAGTGTTCTTGTTTCGGTCATATCTTTTTGCTCCAATGTCCAAATCGAGTGCCGTTTGTGGAACTGAAAACTAGACATTCCCAGATTTCCAACGGTATAAAATGCATGTTCGGATTCCACCCGAGTGATCCGTACCAAACATCTGAACCTGACTGTCCTGTTTCACGTTTTCACAGAGAGCCCTGTTCTGAGCAGCAACTTAATGCTCAAATGTGAGCTAGTTGTGGACTTATTTTGAAAATTATTTCTTCTAATAAATTGTAACCTTATGAATCTAGTTTTCAACACCACTAACCACGCTCAATTCCGAGTTGAATTGAGTGAGTTGTGGCCAAAGTTTGAATCTAACTCAGAGGTCGAAAACCCTCTTTTGGCTAGTTGATGCCTTAGCTTTGATTGGGACTTGTTATTTCGAATTTCTTGGTGTTAATCACCTACCAAATTGCACCTTGGATGTTTCTTAGACCTTGTCTTCATAAATGAATGATGTTTGAGAATTTCATTGGCCAAATGTTTGGAAAAGAGAAAAACCAAAGCACAAGGCAGATTGCCTTGGAAATTTTGGAAATTTTAGTGGCTTCGTTCACTAGCTTCCCGAATGAATTTTTCCATGACATTTGATAGAGGGATAGCCCTCATATGGTAGTATTATACTGCCAAATTTGGTGCCAATCCGAGTTCATTTCAATGCTTAAACAAAGACCCAAAGTTCGTGACTTCAACCTGGAAAATTGCTCAATTGCTTCAATTTTTCAGCAACTTTGAGCTACTATATCTTGGTGCTCAAAACTCCGATTCTTGTTCTGTTTGCTGGATTTTAAACCTTGTTTGCAACTCTAATTGAGTTCCAAATTTCAGAGGTTAGATCGAATTCTGTGATGTTTTGCCGAATTTTCAAGTTTGGTGAAAAACCAACCCCAAAACTGTTTTGCAAGCATAAAACAGCAACTTTGACCTAATTTTTGAATATCTTCCGTTAGGAATCATAGAAATGTGTCTTCTAGAAACTTTTAGTACTTTGGAAGAAGTTTCCAACGGTACCAAGTTTTCCAATTTTGGACTTACGGAGAGTGAGTTATGATTTTTTCAAAAGTGCACCTCAAATCTGAAAATTTTCGAACTTGACGGGAATTGAGTTTTCGAGACTCTTCCCTATCCCTTGATACCACTTGATCATTTTGAACTTGTTTACACGAAGGAAATTAGTTTTTCCTTGTGCGTTTAAATACCACTTTTGGACCTTGAATTCGAGCAAGTTAAGACTCATTTTCGTAGGATTTCCTTAGATTGTACAAGTGTGCAATTTTTCTTAATAATTGGGGATTTTGAATGATAGTATGTAATAAATGTCGTTGATTACTCAGGCATTCAAGAGGACCTTCGAGAGGACCTCACATCGGACGCCTAAGTGCTTGAATCGCACTACTTACTCTCATTGTGATTAGGTGAGTGTCAAGTGCATGCCTACTTGAACTCATATGAAATTAATATATGCTTGTTTGTTATCCATGACTTGATATTTTGAAAATGGAGCCGAGTGTGTACTTTATCGCACTCACTTTCTTTTAAAGTACATGACTCATGCTTGAAATGCTTGAAATTATCAAATGCTTGAATATGTTGAATGCTTGCTTCATATGAAATTGTATGCTATGGCTGCATACGTCGTTGGAGTGAATCTCCTCGACACTCAAACATGCTTGGGGGACGCCCAACTCTCACTGGCTAACCTCGTACTCGAGCTGGCATGGGTTTGGTCGGGCTCCTTGGCGAACCATGAGAAAAACAAAAGCTTGACCTAGTAAGAGGTCTTGCTTGGCATACTCGAAACAGTATCGCCCAAAACAAACGACAGGCGGGCCCGATACAGGGGTATGTAAGGTGAAAGGGGACATGATAAGTGAAGTTCTACGGACTAAACCTACCCGATTGACGGAGTGTCAATTCGTGGAGGTTCTGGATCGCGCAAGTGGAAAATAGCTCCTGAGAGCTCCTATATCCTTGAATTGTTTTCTGTTTACATATTATTGTTCGAATTACTAATTTCTTGCATATTACTGCTTTACTCGCTAAATGAGATTGTTATTTGGACAATGTGCTTGCATGTGTGTTTCTTGGCCTCACGAGCGTTTTGCTTACCCTGTAGATTTGTTTTCCTTAACAGGAAAGGATCGGAAGTGAACCTCAGAGAAATCCCTTTTGAATGTACTTTTGTATTAGGGTTTTCAATGTACCTGGCTAGACTCTGGATTATTGTAATTTGGATTAATGTAACTTTTGGGAATCTAATGTAAGATTTGGACGATTGATGCATTTTGTACTCGTGGTGTATTATTGAATATTGGTTATGGAAGCGACTTTCTTTATTAGACTTGTATTATTGGTTATTTATAGTTAAGCTTGAATTGAATTGCTTTTGAGTCCTGGCGAGAGCTAGGCAGGCGTCCCTCGGACACCCTTTAGCTCGCCTTAGGGAGAAGTGGGGGCGTCACAGATTTTGAATTAAAGTGACAATAAAATTGCTTCAATCTTCGTGATATCAGAGATCAACATACTGCTTCTGCTTCTCATTCGCCTATGTTGGCAATACCATTTCACGGTCTTTCTTTCGATCCTCCACTAGATGTTCCTCAGGAAAAATACTTAGAGACAAAAAATGATAACACACATTCTATTAATCTAATGAATATTCGCACTAAAAATGCATGTATAGATAATCAAGTTTCCAGAAATAATAATGATCTAAGTAGACTCATTGTCTACTCTAAGAGAAAAAATTGGTAGTATGATTATGGAAAATCATGAAAGCTACATTGGAACGATTAAGGCCAATTTTTAGCATTCACTCTCCATCAATCTTACATTTGTCCCTAGAACACATAGTTCTTATTTGAGGACACTCCCTCAATTGGACCATGCTTACCTTACATTAATCTCCAACACAAGGCCTTTTTGTGAACACATTTTCAATCAAAACAATGATCTAATGGCCCTTGAACCTCATGATATCAATGGAACATACAATGTTTCCACTTCTCAGTCATCTGCACTCTTCATACCATTTTCTACTATTGCTTTTCATCCTTCTTCATATAATGCTAAACATAAAACACTTGGAGAAGATGAATTATAGAAAATGAGCATATCTAAGGTGGAAATCTAAGAAATTGGGTAAACATTTTACATCTCAAATGCAACATACCAGTGAAAATGATTGGTAGTCATACTGCTTTTGTCAAGCCTACATTGCAATCAGATCGGCAATCGCTGGTTCAAATAGGTAATTAGTACTGTATAGAAAATACATGTATTTTTACTTTCTTCCATACATTTTTTTTGCACAAGCAAAATTAAAAATATTACAAACTTAATAACATGTGATTTTCTTGTAACTCTCTTTTATTTTTGTTTGGATATGTTTAAAATGCCCCACTATTTCGACAAGTTTCCACTTTGCTACTATAATACTATATTATATTTCTTATATTTGTTTGCAATCAAAATATACATATATATTTCTTCTTCATTGATTTCTGATGACACCTTAATTAAGTTTTCAAGTTTATTATTACCATTACTATCTAAATTGTATCATCTTATGAGTGTTTTCAAAACATTTTGAGACCACTTTTTGTTAATCCATATGATTATTGATACTATAAATGTCAAATAGATATTGTTAATTATCCTACTCAACAATCTTACGGTCAAACATCTAAACAGTCCTGCAATAACAAGCATTCAACTTCATGTTCAATTCTTCTTAATTTCTAATATTGGTCAATATGTAACATTCCATCAATACTAATCACTGTATATAAATTATATTATAGGTAAATTGTGTCCAATTGAAAGAGATTTATTAAACTTTATAGCTGATTGTCTTGATAGATTACCATTGTAGCTGCAATGTGAGCATTGCAGAGCATAGAAATTCTGTTCTGAGATGGCAAATTTTTGTTGTTCTAACAGTGAAGTAGTCCTCTCTCAAAATAAACTCCCTGATGTTCTAAAAGAGCTTTTAACATCATGTTTAGAAAAAGTGATGACGTTTAGAGCTATGATAAGAACCTACAATAACCATTTTGGGTTCACTTTGTTTGGCATTAAATATGACAAGAAATTATGTAGAAGAAATAAGGGAGTCTATACATTTAGAGTTTAGGGGCAAGTTTACCACTTTTTGAATGACTTGAATCTAGTTAACAGTCATGGTGAAAACCTTCCATTATATTTCCATGATCCTAAGATTGAGTTGGCCAATCGATTAGCATCTTGCCCTAGATTGTCAGAGCCATTAATTAGAAAAACTCTTGTGCATGTTGTAAAGCAAATCCATATGCTAGATTTTTTTCAAGTTTTAAGTGGGGTGCCTAATCTTGATAATTATCACATTGTTTTGAAGAGCCTTCCTTCCCTTGATCAAAGGGTTTACAATAAGCCTACAAACTCACAAGTAGCGGCTTTGTGGGTGAAAGGTGAAGAGATTGGTGAGACTGGAAAGCGAGACATTAGAGTATATACTCATAGTGGTAGTTCAAAGAATATTCAATATTATTATGGATGTTATGATCCACTTCAGTATCCACTAATGTTTCCTTTTGGTGATCTTGGATGGTACCAAGGCATTCCCAAAAAGGGAATAAGAGTACAAACTAAAAAACAAAAGAAAACAAAATTGTAGTTGAATCTATTCATTCAATGAATGTCTCTAATGAAGATGAACTACTTCACAATGAAGATGCTGGTAAGTAAAATATAATTCATTAATTAGCACTGTTTAGTATAAAATTTCATATATATAATATCTAATAAAGAATTTTTTACCCACTTGACACAGTAATCAGCAGCCTTGAAGAGGATCCATTTCCCTTCGAGAGTAATATACTTATAAACTCCAAAATAAGGGATAATGATGAATCATTCCTGTTTCATTTTGCTTGGTTACTACAATAATATGTGTGAGGACTCATGTTTTATTTCTTAAAATAGTCATTTTTATAATTATTTTCCTTAAAGTTAGTTAATTATATTTTAGTTGTATGAATTTCTTTTAAATTTCGCTTTATCGCGCGCGAGTCGAAAATTCGCGCATTTCGCGTCGGAACGACTAAGTGGAGATTTGAGAAATTAATATTAGACTCGTAAGAGTGAATAATTACAGTGTTAATGGAATTACATTGGAGGATTAGTGCATGAGTGTATCAAACAAGAGAGAAAAGTGGTAGTGCACAACACTATTTCGACAACTATTCAAAGTTGACTTTTGGCAAGCTTATTAGTTCCTTTTTCCTCCAATCTTCCAACACAAGCCAAACACATAAAACCTCTATCTCTCGCCTCTTTGTCGGCCGAAACTCCAAGGAAGACAAGGAGGAAGAAAGCTTCACTTTTCTTGCTCCATTTCTTTCATCCAACTTCCACACCTCTTGGAAATTAACTCTAGCTTGAAGAAAGGCAACATCTTGTGGAGTTTCTTGGAGAATTTTTGATGAAAAAATCTGGTTTCATCTAGAGTTTAGGAGGTAACCTTTCATCTCCTTTAATCTTTCCATTTATTCAAAGATTAGTGGTTAGTTTCATGGGTTTACAACCCTAAGCAAGAAAATAGGTTAGAGGACTTGAGGAAACCATTTATTTCGCTTTGAATCATAGGCTAGCGGACTTGATGAGACCTCTAGGTAGCTGACTTGAGGCTTGATTGTTTGGTTGTGGTTGTTTATATGATATATAGCTTGATTATGGTTAGAAAGTGGAGAGAAATCGAAGGAAAACTTGGAAAGGAAGTTGGCCGAAAATTCTGTCCATGATGTCCTATCTTTATTTCAAAATTTTGATGCTTGGTTGGCTGTGAAATTGATGGATATATGTTGTATATTGTGTGTACAAAGTGCCTTTCAAAAATCGTATTGAGTGGTTGAACAAAACTTGAGTTTTGGTAAAGATTCAAATCTGGAAAAACGTATAGCAGGGTACCCGGACAGTGGTCCTTTGTCCCGAACATAACTTTTTGTACAAATGTCAAAATTGAGAGCTGTTAGCGGCATTCAAAACTAGACATTCATAGATTTCTAAATGTATAAAAATCCTTTGCTAGTTCATTTTGAGGGATCCATAACGAGTCGGCAAAGTCGGCTTTTCTGTTTTGACTGGCTGTTTGAATGAAACTGGGAAGCTGCATCTTGTGGCTCAATTTTGTCCTACTTGTGAAAAGATTTTCAAAATGAGGTCTCATGATAAATTGTATCATTTTGAACCTAGTTTCCAACGCCATCAACTTGGAGTTGTATAGAGTTAGATATGGCTTGATTTCGAAAATGCGACAAAGCTGGAAACTGGAAACTTTTCCCTTTCTTGCTGACCCAAATGGTCAAATCTGTTTTGGGATGTTATATTTCAAAAATATTAGCATCATTTAAACATCAATTGCTTATTAAATGTTTCTGGAATCTTGGTTTAAAAATGGAGCGAATTGGGGCTGATTTCGTCGGACAAAACTTTTGGAAAAGAAAAAGGAATTGGATGGCAGATTCACTTTAAAAGATTTCACGAACTTTGATCCATTTGTTAACTGCCTTTCCGTGTGAATTTTTATCTAAATTTTGATAGAGAGGTATTCCATATATGGAGGTTTAAGTGTACCAAATTTGGCATAATTTCAATACCATTTCGATATCCAAATGATGCCCCAAAGATTGCTCTTCAAATCTGGAAATTCACTGTTCAAGTAGTGAAAATCAACCGACTTTAAGCTGTTATATCTTGTTGCTCAAAACTACGAATTTAGTTCTGTTTATTGTGTTTGAAACCTTGTTTAGAACTCTTATTGTGTTACGAATTTCAAAGGCTGATTCACTTTCTGTGAATTTTTCCGAATTTCCAAACATTGCCGAAAAACCAAGACTGGTTCTGTCTTGCCTTCTTGAATCAGCAACTTTGAGCTGAAAAATGAATGCTTTCTGTTTAGAATCTTGGAAAAGTATCTTCTAGGAACTTTTAATACTTTGAATTTAGTTTCCAACGGTATAAAGTTTTCTATTTTTGGAGATACGAAACTCAAGATCTGATTTTACCAAGTTTGTCAAGCAAAGCTGAAATTTTCTGATTTCTTAAGAGTTGAACTTTTAAGAACTTGTCACATTCTTTTGATATTGATAGTTTATTTTAAAACCAAGTTCATGGAGGATACAAGGTGACTTTAAATCCTCACCTTTGGATCTTGAATTTCATTAGAGTGAAGCTCTTTTAAGATATTGTCTTAATTTTAAGCGTGTATACATTCTTCCTTAATTGATAAGGAGTTGTGAATGTATGAGAGTGATTGTTGGTCGTTTTTCTTCAGGCGCTCAAGAGGGTATTGAGGAGAATCTCGGGGCGAACAACTAAAGACTTTACTTGCTCACTTACCTTGATTTGGTGAGTGTCAAGTGCATGATTTGTTGCCTAACACTTGCAATACTTCTTGTTGAATATGTGAATTATACTTGTCGAGACGAGTGTGTACTTTATCGCACTCGCTCTCTTTTACTTGATTAAATAATAGACTTGCTCATACTTGAAATTATACTTGTGTTTGACTTGTGTCAATTGGAGTGAATCTCATCGACTTATATTTGAAATTGTCGATTGGAGCGTTGTCTCGTCGACCATTCTTGCTTGTGGAGAATGCCCAACCTCATTGGCTAGCTTTGCGAATTGAGCCAGTATGGGCATGGTCGAGAAGCTTAGTAAACCATGAGCAAACATAAAGTTTGATCTATTGGAGAGATCTTGCTTGGCATACTCGCGTAGTATTGCTACGATATACTCGAGTAATATCAAAACCTTGACGAGCTGGCCCGGTGTAGGGGGTGTAACAGTGAACAGGATCTGGGGAAAGTAGAGTTCCTACGGATTTGATACTTGTTTGGTTGACAGAGTGTCAACATGGAATTTGATCAAGATCTTGACCCTGCTACGTAGAATTTAGCTCGTGAGAGTTACAGTATCCTTGAATTGTTTATGCTTACTTTTCCTACTTGAAATGTTAATTACTCGAACTTTACAGTTTTACTTACTGTATAAATGTTATTGTTACTTGGACTATGTGTCTGCATGTGTGTTTCTTGGCCTCACTGAGCATTCGCTCACCCCATTAGTTTGTTTTCCTTAACAGGAGCTTGGGGTGGATAGAATTTTGGAAGAAGCCGACTTGATTACTTTTGATTAGAATCTGAAAATGTAATTGATTAGTTGACTTCTAGTGATTGTATTTGTGGAAAGTTGATGTACTTTTGGTGACCTACGATGTAAGATTTGAATGTTCCATTAAGGAAGCGACTTTTCTTCATTTCGACTTTTATTATTTTGGTCGTTATCCTTTAAGTTTAAATTTGACTTGTATCGAGTTCTGGCGAGAGTTGGGCAGGCGTTCCGCGGATACCCTTTGATTCGCCTTAGGGAGAAGTGGGGGCGTCACAATATGTGGTAGATCAATATGTTAAACTAGAAAGTCAAAGACTTGACTTCTTTAGGAATCAACAAGAGGAAATCTGAAAGAAATTTTTGCAAGGAATCATTGATGTTGTGGCTGCAGGTGAAACACAAGCATCAAAATTTGGTCGGTGAATCATATTACCACTATCCTTCATTGAGGACCACGGAATATGAGATACAAATATATGGGCGCAATGACTTTGGTCCAAAAATTTGGGAAACTAGATATCTTTCTAACTATAATATGCAATCCTAATTGGCCAGAGATCATAAATGATCTAATTGATAGAAGAGAAGTACAAAATAGACTAGATTTGCTCACTAGAGTATTACACTCGAACTTAGAATTGTTAAAAGATGAATTATTTTAGAAGTGCATTTTTGGTGAGATACGGGCTTATACCTATGTAATTGAATATCAAAAATGAAGAATGCCACATGCTCATTGTTTTAATATTAATGTCTAAATATAAATTGTATAGTCCTGAAGAATATGATAAAATTGTTTCTACACAAATTCCAAATAAAAGAATTCATCATCATCTATATGAGATGATAGTTAAACACATGCTTCATGGCTCTTGTAGTCCTACAAATCCTCAGATACTTACATGACAAAGAATTTGTTTATGGAAATAATTATCTAAAAGACTTTTGTGAAGAGACCATTCAAACAATAGATGCATATCCTCAATATAGAAGGAGAGACAATAGGGTTCAAGTAATAGTTAGAGCTGTTGTTTTGGACAATAGATGTGTAGTCATATATAACCCATATCTATTAGCAAAATTTGACTGCCATATGAATGTTGAAATATATTCGACAATCAAAATAGTCAAATACATATACAAATATATAGGTAAAGGTCATGATAGAACTAGCTTTTGCCTTACAGCCTCCACTTTTGATTCTGTAGTGGATGAAATCGAACAATATGTTTTAGCAAGATGGATTTTCTCCATCAGAAATTGTATAGAGAATTTTCAAGTTTTGCACAAATAAAACAAAATTTGCAGTTATCCATTTACAGCTACATCTCATACGCTCAAGATATCGAGGCATGTAAGATTGTGGGAAAATTTGGCTTCTTGTGTTTTTTTTTTTTGGTTGCCCAATAAATCAAATTTTTGACCTAACAAAACCCATTACCAAAAAATTTGGGCTCTTTTTTTGTGTTGGCCAACAAATCACATTTAAGTACCAATCTTTCATTATTAATTGATAACTCATTAATAATGTCATTAGCATATATAGCAAAAGCATGAATGCAATTGTCCGAATGATGTGCTAAGTTGTGATTGACCAATCGGTGATAGTCCTCCAATTGCAAGTGAGATCGATGATGTGGCAAGTTTTGATTGACTAAGAAGTGGCAGTTCTCTAATTGCATGTATGGTTGTGAGAAAATTTGGCCTCTTCTGTTATTTCATTGGTTGCCCAATAATCACATTTTTGGCGTAACAAAACATATTAGCAAAAATTTGAGCTCTTTTTTGGTTGCCTAACAAATCATATTTAATTACCAATTTTTCCTAATTAATTGTTAACTAATCAATAATGTCATGTTTTTATTGCACAACAAGTCACGTTTAATTAACAATTTTCAATTATTAATCTTCATTTTATTATTTGAGGTCGGGTTTGGCCCCCCCCAAAATTCTTGTACTTTTTTTATTTTATTTGCATGAATAAAATAAAGGACTGGCATCCCTCGTCTGTGTACGGGGTTTGCCATTAGAAAAAAATATGTTAATTATATATCTATTATGTTGTAACTTACACGTATTGCATATCTAGAATTTTTAAGGTAAATTCTCAATTTTCGTTTATTATCCTATTGATCAGTAGTGTTATCTCAAAATTAAATCTAATTAAATGATCACAAAAAATGTTCAATATCTTGGAAAATTTGAGGTTCTTGTGTGTATATTCAATAATCTTGTATTTATTGTTGTTTTGATCCTGTCCTTATAAAAGTTGATTCCGTAACTAAAATCAATGCAAAATTTTTGAACTTATAAATTGTAAAACTGAAATTATACGTTTACACTGATAATTACATAGTGCAAAACATACAAATGAGCATTTGGAGCTTTCATTTGAGCATAAAAGATTTTACAATAATAAGTGAAAAAGTCACCCACTAAAAAAAATTCTAACTCCATCACTAGTGTAACAACAAATCCAAATATTTTACCCAAAAAAATTTCAAATCAGATCGCTCAAAATAATTAGCAGCACAAACTTTTCATTCCACTCAAAATATATACATCAAAACTGGACGTATCCATCTGAAACTTGGATCGAAGTACGGCTCACGAAGTCGTTAGTTTTTTAGTTTTCTCTTCATCTTATCGCTTCTTATGTGGCCAAGGTCTTCCAGCCAACTCGACCAACCTTGTTACTGGCTCGAATAGACTGTCCAACAGTGGGATTTGGGGTCCAGTTCAGCCTATGTGCTAAAGTAGACGCTCAACTTACATTCATGCATAATTCCAGTAACAATTAGGCATTTATCATTTTTAAAATTCACTTAGATTGAGTGCAATAAAGTATGCGGTCGCCTTTCAATAAAATAGTAGCAATTATCAAATTTCACTCAAATAATTCAAACATCAATAATCCAACAAGTATTAGTCAACTAAGCACATAACATTTATTGTTCTTCATGTATTCAATCATTATAAACAAATATACAACACTCACCAAGCTTTAAGTAATTGAAGTTCACGCCTCGGGGTAGGGTTGCGTTTATAGCTAAAACTCAGCTCCTAGAATCGATATGAACACTTATTGTTTATTTCCTTAGTATAAGTTTTAAGAACTAAGTTTTCCCCTTCTCATATCTAATTTCACAAAAGTAGATGTCTATGTCAAAAATTAGGATTTAGTCAATTATTAAGTTTTAAGAACAAGTTCAAGGATCCTAAATCCTAAAATTATAAACCTAGGCCATAATATAGCATTTTGATGTTTAATTAACTAGTTTCATATGAAAACAGTCCTCCACCAAGAAAATTTACTGCATTCGTACCAATTTACTAGTTAGAAAATTGTAATGATACAAAAGTTATGCTAAAAATCAAGTTTTGGTGTCAAGTTTACAAGAATTCAGCACACTGACCCTGATTCTTCCCAACTTCTAATGTAATTCCTACACACAACTCACAATTCATTATATACAACATAAATCAAGGTATATATAACACAGTTCATAACAAGAGTCCATCAGAAATTCCAACTGAAAGCCAAGACTAAGGATGCCAAAATTTCCAGAAAATGAAATACTCCTTTTCTTCCAAAACCAACTCAATTTTCTTGTTTTAAATTAAGGGATTCCGCATGCAAGTTGTGATTAAGAGACTATAAGATGTCTTAAGTAGAACATATCAAAATTTAACCAAACTTTCGAAAATGAAGCTGGAGAATTCCAGCTCTCTCTCTCCTCAGCTACTTAACAGTTTTCTAGCAACATTTTCTTGTTTCAAAATTCATTCCGACTTTCCGGGCTTTCCCACATAATCTCAACATTAAACACACTAAAACTCCATATGAACATTCATCAAAGTATAAAGCATTAAACCTTAGCAAAAATCCATTCAAAATTCAAGTTAAAAACAGAATATTGTCTTTCTTCCAATCGTTAATAAGTTGGAAACTTTACAGCAAAGCAGTCCTAAGTTCTCATTTTAAGCTCCAATTCCTTCACTTACTACAGAATATAGCACATGAAACAACATGTAAACATCTAGCAAGGTATATAACATGGGTCCTAGCAAGGATTTCATCAACAAGTCAAGATGGAAGTTGAAAATTCCAGCTTTCCTACAATCGGATCAACCTGGAAAATTTTCAGCAAAATCAATGAACATACAACTATTATTTCAACCATATAAACCTACCGGATTCTATGTAAAAAGTTGTCATGATTTAAAATATGAAATCTTAGCAAAAATTCACTCAAAATTCAAGGTAAAAGCTGAAATTTTCAGTTCTACTCCAATCAGCCCACATGCATTAACCTCAACAAAATTTCCAGCAAAGTTTCTTCACAAATCAAGTCTTATTCCTCATGAATTTAAACAAAATATTACATGCATGTCATGGAAAGAGAGATGGGAGATGTATAAGTTACATTTAGACAAATTCCATCAAGATTTCTTGGAAGAAAAGAACCAAACTTGCAGCTTCACTCCATTGGTTTCACAGAAATTATTTCAGCTTTGTTTCTTCTAGTTTTCTTACATCTAAACCAACATTTTGCCATTAAAATATTTGCAACATGCTATATATCATATTAAACAAGAAATATAACATATATATATATATATATATATCAGAAATTCCTAGTGGAAACTCCTCAAAATTCGAAATAAGAGGCTGCAAAATGAGATTATGTCCCCCTCGGTCAAATCTGGAAAATTTTCAGCAATAAAATCAACTTCTAATGAGGTTTCTTTCCCATAAAATTTCCATTTTCTTGGCTAGAAACTAACATCCATCAATCATCTTGGTGTGTTTGAGAAAATGGAATGTTTGGCTACCAAGTTTACCTCTTGTCTTGCAAGACTAAAAGCTAGAAAATTTTGGTCTCTCTCACCCATTTCCTTTTACTCAACTAGTTGAAGTGGGGACTTGTTTCTTGCTGGAGTTCCACTGTTGAAGAAGGATGAAAGTTTCAAATTTTCTCTTGGTGTCTCAACTCTCTCTCGGTTTTAGAAATGGCCAAGACAAGAATGAAACTAAAATTGGTGTTTGGGAGGTTTTGTCTTGACATAACTTGCATGGACCTTTTTTTTTTTGACAAGAAGCAATGACCAATGCGAAGTCTCGTGCATGCAAGAAGGAGTTTATTATACTATGGGCCCGTATTTCCATACTTTTATATCATTACCCCACTAGTTTCTTGTTTCACTTAGTGTTAATTTCCATGAATGTGAATCATGCATGAATTTAAAATATTTTAATATACTTAAATATAAGGCAATCAATTAAACACTCCAATTAATCAATGATAAAGCAAAGTAGCACGCTCAACCTTTCTAGTAAAAGTATATGCAAATAGGTTTAAATTTTCGAGTTCTCACAAAGGTAGTTTTCTTAGAAGTTGTAAATATCCTAGATGTTTCTTAAGCATTTATCTAAAACACCACTTTAGATCTTAGGAGTAAAATTTTTTCAATTTTTTGAGATCAAATAATTTGGTAATAACAATATTCAAAATTTAATTTGAATGATGAAGCAACATAAGATGAATATAATTTTTGTAAAAAACAAACTTGGGATGAACTGTGAAGACAATAAGGAAAATAGTAACGAATACAATATTTGAATTAAGTATAAGCTCTTAGTAGTCCCACTTTTTAGCAACTTTTCTTTTTTTTTTTTAAGAAGACAATTTAATATTAATATACACCTCCTAAATTTTCTTATAATTTAATCATTTATGGTAAAAAATATGAGTATTCACGCCTCATTTGCTTATAGCTCCAAAAACTATCTCCTTTTACGGCTTTATAATCTCCCAATTGACATATAACGAGACAATCAAATGCCAATTTTTTTTTGTTTTCATTTTTTCTCGCATATTTAAATAGTTTTGATATATAAGTGATTGAAACTTGAAAAACTTTCTAGGTCATGCATCTCTTATATATCATATCTCATTTTGCTTTTGGAAATCCTAAGTTGATTGGTATAAAATTATGCACACTGATAAAAACACATGAAATTGCTATTTTTCTTACAATTTCTTTAAACCCGTCACACTCTATACTGCCGTTACAAAACTTATCCAAAAAAAAGAAAAAGCAAAAAATTTTTAACCCTTTTCAATACCACATTAGTATCTTACATGTGAGTTGTCTCTTATTACATGATTCTTTTCTATCTTAGTTTTTTTGAGCACAAAGTATAAGTAGGAAATTTCAAATTTTAAAGCAAGTGCTTCTAATGCACTACAAAATTTCCCCTAATTTTCATCACCAAAGCTAATTTTCTTCATATCTGATTCACAAGAATATTCAAGTCAAGGATATTGACTGACTTCACAATGAATTGATCCCGAGGTATCCTTCTCGTGTTGGTTCAGAGATTGTGGGTCAATTTAATTGTTTATCCCAGAGGTATTTCAACCAACAACTCTCATCCATTTTGATGTCCAAATTAGGTCTAATCTCACTTAAAAGGACAATACCTGTTAAGCTCGACTTTCTATGCCAACGGCCTCTTGGTTTAAGAATAAATCTGAAAGTTTTTCATTACCTTTCAGATTAGATACCAAACAATTTCTTATATAAAACTATAGCAAGAGTACAAAGAGTAAACTGAAAATGACAAAAGTTAAACAATCACAATTGCTTTAAGGCTAAGGTTGATTTGAAATTGCGATAGCTTATAAAGAAACATTTCTAATACAAGTATTTTTAACAAAAGTACCTTTAAATTATCAAAACTTAGGCTCCTTAAATTAAGAAAAATTAATTATCAAATATTTTAAAAATACTTTTAATATTTAAGTATATATATATATATATATATAAATGCATCGTGACCCCAATGGGGTCTTAATGAATTTAAAAAGAAAGCCTGTGAATAGTATGATGTTCCCATATGGTGAAAAGCAAAATAAGTGAAGGGAATTGTGACAAAAGACCAGGCGATGAAATTAAGGTGTGTTCGGGTCGGAGAGGTGAGGAAATGCATTACATGCATAGTTAAAGCGGCACTAGACTATTATAGGAGTAGGACCCCATAGTCATTATGAGCTGTTACCAATTTTCTTGGATACAGGGCAGGAGCGGTCCGTCTCCTGAACGGTCTCCTCACAATAAAAAATGTGAGGTGAGAAATGATCTAAGTCAGCAAGGCTTAAGCAGGGGTAAAAATGATGCCGTTCGAAATAAAAAAATGTTGACTTCCAAACGGGATCAGACGAAGCAAACAGAAGAGTTGAAATTTTGAAAATCAAGTTGAAATTTTGAATTAGCAGCAGAAAACAAAAGTGAGGGAAGAGTCTTGGCGTGGTGATGAAGGTAGCAATTGAGAGAAAATTGGGTGGAGAGGCAGGCGGCAAGGTAGAAGGAAACAGAGACGAAGCAAGATTTTGTCCGTAAAACTTAATAGCAGAAGCAGCTGGGTGACTGGGTACGAGAGTGTTGTATCCATTTTGAATGGCAGCTGGCAGGCGGTCCTTCAGAAGCAAACGGAGGAAATTCAACATCTCACAAAGCTAGATTTTGTCCATGAACTTAATAGCAGAAACAGCTGCGCTCTTCGAGTTCGGTGAAATGTAAAGCGTATTAGCAGACCAAGGTAACGTGACTAAACCATGTTAGTAACTATGGCCACTCATTTGTCACCCAAATGCACATCTGTTAAATGAAGGATGAAATTAAAGTCACTAAAGACATAATATGAAGATGATAGAAGAATAGTGAAGTTGTACCGTATCTGTGTGTGTGTGAGCATTCAGCTTTTCAGTGATGGACTATAATGAGATAGTAGTTATCGGAAGACCCAGGGGTACGTATTCAAGTAAACCATCGAATGGAATTAGGGAAAGATGAGAGAAACAAAGTCACATTTAACAAGTGAATGAATGTACATCCTGTTGTAAATTAGTTACATGTTATAGCAACTGTATTACAATTGATATGAATCATTGTGCATCCAGTAGTTGGTCCATACTCATCACGTAATCTTAGTTTGCCCCTCTCCTGACCATGCAGTGTGTATAAAATGGAGGCGCATAGTTGAATGAGGTCAAGCAGAGGAAAAGACCGAGATATGTGAATAATAAATGGGTTAACTTGGTGTTGTAAGTAAATTAGGTGGCGTTTGGTTCGCATGTTAGAATCGGATTCGGATTCGAAATCATTCATCCTCGTTTTGGAATGGAATCAATCATTACAATACATTTGTTTGGTTTAGTGCCAGGAATGTATATCATTATTATAGTTAATGTTTGGTTCGTTGGCTCTTTGTAAATGGGATATAAGAAATTTTCACTAATTAAATATATTAGTATAAATGTATTAGTAAATTTAGTATAACTAATTAATAATTTATATTAGTAAACATGTATAATTATTAGTATAATTAATAATATCAATTATATTACATAGATTAATATATATTATATAATACATATAACTAATAATATTATTATTATAAGTTTATAACTAATTAAATTAAATATTAAATATAAATATACAAATGTTATAATATAAATATAAATATATAATTATATAATATATACAAATATTAATTATACTAATATTTTATATAAATATAATATATATTACATATTAAATATAGTTATTATTATTTATTATATTTAAAATAATAATTATAATTATAATTATATAATTTATTAATATTATATACATGTATATATTATAATTATATGCACATATAATATACATTTATAAATATACATATATATTATAAATATATAATTACAATATTAATAAATTTATAATATATATTATATAAATATAATTATATTTAACTAAATAATTATATAATATAATAATATCATTATTATAAGTTTGTAACTAATTAAATTAAATATTATATATATAATTAATTATAATTATACAAATGTTATAATATAAATATATAATTATAATTATATAATACATAAATATTAATGATACTAATATTTTATATAAATTTAATGTATATTACATATTAAATATAGTTATTATTATATTTAAAATAATAAATATAAATATAAATATATAATTTATTAATATTATATACATGTATATATTATAATTATATGCACATATAATATACATTTATAAATATACATATATTATTATATAATATTGATAAATTTATAATATATATTATATAAATATAATTATATTTAACTAAATAATTATAATATATATTTATATAATATACTAATATTATAATAAAATATGTAATTATAATAAAATATTATAATTATAATATATTATATATATATGTATATATTATAATATAAATATAAATATATAATATATATTAATTATACTAAATATTATGTAATTATAAGATTTGGGAATCACACTTGGGTTTTGGACAAAACCCACCAGCTTACTAAAGAATGGTGGAATGCTAAATTTTTAGACATCATTCCAAAATTTCAATTCTGATAGTAGTGAACCAAACATGAATCATGAGATTTATTCCAATTCCCCATTCCGAAACCCTTTTACCAAACGCCACCTTACATGATATAAGAAATATATTACAATTAGTAGAAAATACTTGTTTGGCTCTCAAAATATAGAAATAGTAGAAATGCGGAGTTGGCTTAGGCCTTATGTCATTAACGAATGACATAAGGTCGAGTGAGCTAAGGAATCTAGAATCTAAATATAATTACCAGAGTGGATGTACATACAATTAAAATAGACTTACATCGAGTGACTAACACATTACAGTCCGTATAATTTAGTATACATGGAGTTGTATTTGTACATAAATAATGCCATTGTTTTAGAGTAAAAGTAAAGTGATGTGAATCATTAATCATATTAATAAGCATAATAAAAGAATTTGGTATACGAGCACTGTGTGATTCATTACACATTATGAATGGTAATATACATGTATGTTGTCATTTATGTAAATACTATTAATGAAGTGTTGCAAATTAGGGTGTTTGATTCATAATTGGTAAGAGCAGAAGTAATGGATTGTAGCAAATTGACAGAAGATGGGACCCCTGAATTAGGAATGGAGTTCAACAGTGAATAGGATGCGTATAAGTTTTACAACAAATATGCCTTTAAAATGGATTTTAGTGTACGCAAAGACTATCTAAATAAAAACAAAGATGGCGTGACCACGTCTAGGAGATATAGTTGCTGCAAGAAAGGTGTGAAGCGCAAGCACGAAAGTGATGTGATGCCAAAGAGGACACGAGCGCCGACGAAAACAGGGTGTAGAGTTAAAATGGTTATCGTGTTGTTTAGAGGAATAATGAAGTACCGTGTGCATGACCTTGTTTTAGACCATAACCATGAGTTGCACGTTACGCAATGCTCGCACATGATGCCATCACCAAGAAAAGTGAGTGAGACACAAGGATTCCAAACTGAAATAAGCGAGGATGCTGGGCTTTCATTGAAATAGAGCCATGAGCTTATGGGAAAGGAGGCATGTGGGATGGGTAATGTCGGATATACTCGAGATGATCTTAAACGATATTTTCGAATGAGACGGGAAAAGAGTTTGAAATATGGAGAAGCAGGTAGCATGCTGAATTATTTCAAGAACAAACACTCGAGAATCCATCATTTTTTCATGCCTTATAGCTGGACTGTGAAGAGCAGATAACGAATATCTTTTGGGATGATCCAGAAATGTTAATTGACTACAACTTTTTTGGAGACGTAGTCACATTCGATACAACCTACAAAACAAATAAAGAATACCGGCCACTTGGAGTATTTTTGGGTTTTAACCAGTATAGGCAAATTGTGATATTCGGTGATGCCGTTATGTATGATGAGACGATAGATTCTTTCAAATGGGTGTTTGGTATATTTCTAGAAGCAATGTGCGGAAAGCGCCCAAATACCATACTAACCGACCAAGATCACGCCATGGCAGCCGCTCTTTCACTTCTCATGCCCCAAATGTTTCACGGTCTATGTACGTTTCACATAAGGTGTAATTTTATGAAATATCTTGGCAATCACTACAAGGACAATAGTGACCTTCCATACATGTTTAATGCCTGCATGTATGAGATTGAAGAAGTGGAACAATTCAATGGGGTCTGGGAGGCGATGGTGAAGAAACACAATCTTGAAAATAATGAATGGCTTACCGGACTGTATCGAATTCGTGATAAATGGACAAGGTACATGATGAAAGAAAGATGGATCGCGGAAATGTGAAGCACCCAATTTAGCGAAAGCCTAAATGCAGTAATTAAAAATCATTTGAAACTAGATCACGACCTTGTGCAGTTTTTTAGACATTTTAATCGGGTGGTTGATGATAAGAGACATAATGAATTCATTGCAGAATATGAAATAAGGCAAAAGCTGCCCATGGTAGGGTTGAGACAAATACCTATACTTGTGCATGCAGCAGAGACGTATTCACCAACCGTATTTTTTGTTTTCCAAAATGAATATGGCAAGTCAATGGTTATGGTTATATTGAGACAACAAGATGTAGGGATGTTTGTGGAGTTTGCGATCATGAAGTATGACGGAGGACCTGAAAGAATAGTGGTATTCAATCAGAATGATCTAAGTGTACGCTATAGTTGCAAAAAATACGAGAATGAAGGAATTTTGTATGGGTACGCGTTGAAGGTGTTTGATATCGTGGGCATAAAGACAATTCCTTTCGAATACGTTAAGAGACAATGGACAAAAAGAGCTCGGGTTGGAAACTGTTTTGATCGGCGAGGACGGAAAATTGTAGCTAATCCAAAAGTAATCATTTCAACTCGTTATCGGGAGCTCGCTCCAATCATGATTAAGGTCGCAACTCGAGCAGCAATGTCGGAAAACACCAGCAAAGTAGTAATCACTGTCATATCCGATTTGGCAAAGAGAGTTGAGCTTCTCCTCTCAGAAAATGAAGAGCAACCTTCGCAAAATCATAAAAATCTGAATGTGGAGGAACGTGATAAAATTGAAATTGTAAATGAAATGGGAGAGACAGTAGTCGTAAGAGGCATTAAAAAATGAGCCGGTGGGAAGAGAAGCAGGGTAATGCGAAATTGGGTCAATAAATTTGACAGAGTAAAAAGAAAATTGAGATTATCAAGAATTACACAGACTACGGTATGGATTCAATTTTTATGATGGTAAACATTTATGTGAAAATATTCTTATTATATTACCGTTAACTAAAGTTTAGGTACCATTCACTATGAAATAACATTATTGTCGTGTCAATAATACAGGTTTCAGAATTGGAATCGACATTGGTTGAATTTGATGAACATATTTATGGGATGCCGTTCATCTATTGACTCAGTTTGGATTAGTATAAAATGGTCATGGTTTTAACTTTTATTTAGATGTTTCTAATAGCATAATTAGTTACATGGATGTTACATTATGTGATAATTTTGTTATGCCTATCATTCTTCCTGATATACCTATTTTGTTACGAATATGTTATATGGATGTTACATTATGTGATAATTTTGTTATGGCTGACATACCTATTTTGTCTGTTTTATATAATTATTTGGCACTTCAAAACTCATAGATGCATTCAAGGAGCCAGTCAGTGAATGGCCCTCCAAAAGCTGTTACTCCTGAAATCGAGAAAAGTGAAATGGTATGCATGTATTTAGTTGGAAAAATAAAGACTTTGTTGTTTATATCGTACAACTACTTTTCTGCTGATTGTAATGGTGGGCACCTGAACGCTTCAAAATATGTATATTATGTAGTTAACGTATGCTCGCTTCTATGATATATTGTTTTGTATTATCTGAAAGTTTACCGTTTGGCTAATCAGGGGCCTCCTGCAATAGTCCCTGCAGAATGGATGCACCCCAAATTTTCTATTTTTTTCAAGCATAATTCCGTAAGAAATATCTTAATGGTCTGATATATCATTTTTTTAGGGTTAATTCCACTTTGTCCCTACAAACTTTAAACGATTACCCATTTCAGTCCCTAAACTTCAAAATGGGACATTTAAATATCTAAACTTATAAATACCTCACAATTAAGGAAAATTGTTGATAGAATCTTGAATACCGTTAGTGGTCGAAATGTCCAATTTTATAAGTTTAGAGATTTAAGTGTCCCATTTTATAAGTTTAGGGACTTAAGTGTCCCAATTTATAAGTTTTAGGGATTTAAGTGTCCCATTTTGAAGTTTAGGAACTGAAGTGGGTAATCGTTCAAAGTTTGGGGGGACAAAGTGGAATTAACCCTTTTTTTTATAATGTCTAGTCCAATTTAGCTTTTGAAGTGAGCAATATAGGCACTGGTAATGATTTGTTGACAGTTGAGTAGTTATATTATATAATGTAGGAGGAGTGTGCTGCAATTTCAACACACTATGATATTGATGCATACCATGTATTTTCACCATCACCACAGGTGACAAACTTTTATCGTTACATCACATATTTATGTAGTATTGTTAATTAGATATTTGGACATCGTATATTATTAACCGTATGTTCCATTAGGTATATTAGTTGATTTGCTATCGTTACACATTTCAGAAAAGAAATAACACCCAGGGATTGTGACTAATTGTTGATGTCGCCTCCCCTCAGAGACAGGTTGATGAATGATGTGTACCTCTAATTTTTGAACGACACATTAAGTGGTTGACCAAACTATTGAGTCTGGTTATCCATTCACCAAGTTGACCTCATTTATTGATGTTAGTACTTCTTTGTTGAAGATATTGTTCAATTTCAATCGCTTCCCTATTGTCAGTTTCTTTTAATCTACAATCTTGAAATAAATTAGTGCATGTTGACTGTAACTCACTAGATTTTTTTTTATTTTCATACATTAGTTGTCTTGAACGAGATTTGCGATATTTTCCAACGAACATTTGTTATTGCACCTCCATGTCGGCCTGGTTGGGAATGCTGCATATCTACGTTACAAGCAGTTAATAAGCTAGTACAAGTTATTCATGTGCCTGTACAGACACCTTCAATGTTTCACTCGATTCAAATTAAAACAAGTAGGTTACAATTATAATCATATCCAGTGTTAGTAGTCATCAATTGTTCTGTAATGGGCTTTGTAAAGTTGTTAATAAATTATAAAGTTGACTGAAAATTAGACTAACATTTTTACAATACCATTGAACGTGCTTCTTTATGATTATGGTATTTTTCATAGAATATCATAACAAAAACAATGTGGTGATATATATACCATTGTCGAACA
Source organism: Coffea humblotiana (assembly GCA_023065735.1). Lineage (NCBI taxonomy): Eukaryota > Viridiplantae > Streptophyta > Magnoliopsida > Gentianales > Rubiaceae > Coffea > Coffea humblotiana. Next base: position 6,981,909 of record CM041212.1, on the reverse strand, counting down.
TTCAGCTGCAATCATAAATAACATCTTTATTGACATGAATGGTACTTGGAATGGTTAGATATATCATATAGCAATCGTCCATTACAAATTGTTATTATTTTGTTATTATGCCTTACTGAATTATTATGTGTCATTTAGTCACCAAAAAAATTACTTAATTCACTACATTTTCAGAACGAATAGTTCGCACCATTGACATGATGTATTACAGGCACTTCAATAGGTATTACAAGAATCTTCCAAATTGAATTATGATCAAGTAACCACACGACAACAATAAGGTAATAGTTTCACAGAAGAAAATGATAGTACAAGGGGACAATTAATTCCGTTTGTTAAAACTAAGTTTTATAATGCAACAAATATTCATAACGAAGCGTACAAAATGAGTTACAACTAATTAGGTGTATGTTACAATATGTTACAACTAGTGATAGATCTTTAACGGACATCATTAATATCCAAATAGGGGAAAAAATGTTAAAGTAGAGATTATAATGATTAAACTTTTTCTTGCTACCTTCACGAATATCCGACTACATCTCTCGTCATCTGTCGTATTCCATACAATACCTGGGAACGCCGTCATGCATTAGACAATCGGGTATGTACCTCTGAAAGTTATCGTCGCTTGATTCAGTAAAGTCAAATAGGTCCAGGTCGGATATAAGTATGGGATTTGCTAAAATATTATCAACATCAAAATATTTTGCAATAGCATGTCTTTTTGCGGTCTCAATCTCATGAAACCTGTGTAGCCTACGCTCCATCTGCATAACTTCTCGCTGTAGCCTATGTAATACGTTTGCATCATTCACTTCTGGTCCTGTAACAAGATCCGCTGAGCGTGTTTTCGGGACGCGGAGGCTATGCCAGGGACAAAATACCTCTAATTCCATTCTTCGCTCACGAATAGGCTCCCATATGAGTTTATGTTCCAGAATATAATTACCAGAGGGTAAGTGCTTGTGGATGCTATTTTTGAAAATGTAGCCAACTAGTCCTAGAGAGTTGTTGGTGTTAAGTGGAGCGTTCCTAAAGTCGCGTTTGGCACCATATAAAATCCTCTCATCTAGTGTTTCGTACCTCTTTAGAGCATTGGTTGGACCCGATGATACTTTTCGTCTTTTTTCCTAAACCTTTGATCGTGAGCTTATATGAGATCCTTCGAAAGTGGGTTGTATGACTATGCTAAGACCTATTGCTTTTTGGTTCGATGAAAGGAACGATGGTATACCAAAGTATTGGGGAGGAGATAACAAAGAAGTATAAATTTTTTTGGCAGATGGTGGGTAGAACGTTTATATGTGTATGTATATAAACATATTTAGTTATTGTCTGATATAACTAGCATCACATTTATATTTAGTTATTGTGTGATATCAAAGCGGATGTCCGTGCCATGCATAGTACACATTTATTTTGAACACCTTTAACAACTGCATGCTGTGTCATTTCATCCTGTTCTCCACGTGATAGGATTGAGTGTTAGGTATGTCTTGGATCTCAAACTTTGAACGTTGTAACTAAGAAAGTACAAAGTTGTAACTAATAACGTATGAATTATAACTAGATACAAATAGTTTGTGATATCATAACTTGTGATATTACAATCGAGCTATATTACAGCTGGTGATATTATAATGTGTTACAACTAGTGATATAACTAGGTAAAATACAATGAACCTTTGTCATTCTCTTGTTTGTGACATTGCACTTGTCACAAACAAAATTTCCTCCCGGACACAATAAATTTCTTAGACACTTGATTAAGTGTCTAATGAAAATATAGAAATGGTCGATTCGAACCCCAAAACAATTGATGTATCGAGGCCTTCTTGAACGTCTTATTAAATTAGCGAGATCTTCTCGAACATCATGCAACCCATTGGCTGCTATTTGGCGCCCAAGAACTTGGTTTCTGTGTGAACAGTCTATTGATGACACTGCAATTGAAGTTAGAGGGGGGTTGAAAACTACTAATAATAAATTTCATACACCGATCCATTGCCACCCTTCAGTAGAATGAAATGAGAAGTGTGAAGTGGAATAAAATGGAAAGTGTTAACAGTAATGAAAGGTGGACGAAAATTTTTTTGTTGTTGAGGGATATATTACTGATGCGGCGCCCTTTTATAGTCCACAGGACCCTCACAATGTGTTAAAATATCAGAGGCCAACGCATTTCAGGCCAACAATTTCGTCACGGTAATGGAAGCTGTAGAGTCACATGCTGCTGGTGAACTATGTCAATTCAGTTCAAACTTCCGTAACATTTTTGCAGCTTTTATGATGAAATGTAATGTACACCAACATTAAGGGTCACGTGCATACAGAGTTACATATCAGTGACCTTGTTTTTTCAGTATGTGCATACACAGTTACACTCTACACGTAAGTAAGAAATCTTCTGCAACAGTTTCTTGGCCCAGAGTCAGATGTGTAACACTTTATGGCCTTGGTCTGTTTATGACCCAAATTTACTACCTCTGTGAGCGATTCGTACCTCCTTCTACTCCAATGCCCTAGTAGACATTTCCAATTCAACCTTTAATTTTATGAATGTTGTAACTCAGAACGAACAAAACTGTAAGTAAGAACGCATGAATTGTAACAATATATGAACAGTTTGTGAATCATATCGAAAAAATGTTGGACTATATTTTTAGTACCGATACTCTTGATAAGTGTTACGTCGTATTGCTAATCAACATCAGACAATAAAACAAATTTTGCAACTTTTATCATGAAATGACCTGTACTCCAACATTAAGGGTACCTGTGTGAATACAGAGTTACACATCAGTGACCTTACTTTTCACAATGTGCATACACAGTGATACTCAACACGTTTTGCACAAAACCTCACAATGAAGGTCAGTTTCTTGGCCCAAAGTCAGATGTGTAAAACTGAATGCCCTTGGTCATTTTATGACCCAAATTTACTCCCTCTGTGAGCACCTCATTCTGCTCCTTCTACTCTATTAGAAATTTCCAATTCGACCTTTAATTTTATGAATGTTGTAACTCAGAATGAACAAAGCTGTAAGTAAGAACGTACGAATTGTAACATTCTACAATTAAGGTAACCATTCGTGCATCATTATACAATTAATAGCTTCAATGCTGTTGGAGTCATTAACACAGAACAATTGAACAACTCAAGTGATTTCAGATGTAAGAGCAATCATATAACTTCAAAAAAAACTTTCAATATGATTCCATCAACTTTATTCAACTATAAGACTGCATCTACTGTTTACGCCATCTTCCTAATCAACTGCCAAAATGGAAAGTCAACAGTACAAGGATGTCAGCTACTTTGCCTATAGAGGATACATCTACGACAAACTACAGGCGAAATTCGCATCATATGGGTCGAAGTATAAAAAAGTGGTGTTAGTGAAAAATTGCTATTAGTAGCAACAGAAGGGCGACTACTACCGATATCATCATGAAGGTTTTCATTTGTCAAATATCTTGTTTGATTTGGTGCACGAGATACGGGAAAGAGTTTGATTCATGGAGCACTGTTCCAGGACTGTCGAAGGAGCTTTCTCTGCTTCTTGCTTGTCGATTAGCTGAGGGAGGGCAATAGTTAGTCTGAACTTGCTCATTATTCCTGCCTATTGGATGACGCCAAGCAAAAAAAGTACAAGCTTTTCCTTCACAGATGAAGTACAACAACCTTTTCGTTGGTTTCTGTGACTTCCCGATCTTCAGGCCAGCCCTTTTTCCACAATGACAGTAGCGATATTGGTACCTTAACTCACTAGATCCGTCACCAAGATTGCTAGATGAAGACATCTTCACGATGTAAAACTCCTTTGTTGCATATGCTAAGAGAATATGGGATGAGAGGACAAAGTAATGGTTGTGTGTTAATCGGGTGAGTATCACACGGGTGGTAGTTAATATGTGGCTCCAGAGATTATAAACTAGCAATTATCTCTAGTTTAACTTGCTGTAACTCTTTACGTACAAACCGTGAAAGTGGCATTACAAGACATTCGAACAGTGTTACGTGGAGTTACTGTAGTGTTACAGATATACTTTAGTATTTAATATTTGTTGGTCAAGTACTGGAACTGCCAAAACACTTCATTGTAAGTGGTTTGATGCATCGATTGTCAACTAGTTACGGAGGATATAATCGTGCCTAGGTTCAAGTTGTTCTTGTAAGCAACTACTCTTGAAGTTTCTATCGATTAGAGAATAAGGTTTGGTACTGCTTGCTTCAAACAAAAAAAGGTATGCGTTCGGGATAAAAGTAATATTTAGAACCAAATATTATGTAAAGACTCCTATGTATTAAAAGGGTATGTCTCCAAAATTTAAACTTCAATTTTGGACGGAGTTACCATGTAATTGTAACATTCACCAAACATTCAACTTAATTGGCAAAAACATTTGGGGTAAAGTGGTCATGGTAAAAGGTCAATTTAGAAACAAATAACAAGTATAATTACTCAATTTGCATGTAGCGAGTAGTCATGGACTTTTTTTATAACAAATCATGGCCATTCATTCATGGCCACTCTATCTTCCCGAGTGGTAATATGCGGCGTTAGAAGATGTAAACTAGCAACTAATATTGGCTGCAAAAATGAGTACGTATGAAATCCCAATCGATTTTGTTGTTAAAGATACAGAAAAGCCAGTGTAACTAAGGGCGCATATGTTTTGATCTCTACTATGATAATAATGCAAACAAATTTTATAAAACCTGTTTGTTAGAGGACATGTTTGGGTTGATGTTGTATAACAATGCACGTGCTCTAACTTTATATGTGCTCTGTGTAACAAATTGTGAACTACGAAAGCTATTCTTGGGTCCAAACGTGACATTTATGGACCCCATACTGGGTCCAAATTTATATGTGCTCTGTTGTATGGACCCCATACTTTTTTGTGTGCTCTGTTGTAACTTTATATGTGCTCTTTGTAACAAATATTGAACTACGAAAGCTATTCTTGGGTCCCCAATTTATGGGGAGACATGTATGGAGCCCATACTGCAATGTGTTCGTCATCCAAATTTAACAATAGGTACACTTATGACTGTCAATTTAAAAGTTCCATTAATCTACAATAAGGTTAATATAGTCCCTCTCAATATACCCCAAAACGTAGTCTACACCAATCCAAAAACTGCATTAGACACATAACAATGTACAAATGGGAGAAGATCCAATTTTGTCCAACTACAGTCACATCTAACTAATTGAAGTTCAGGCATTAGCAACATTCAACTGCGCCCATTTTGGTACTTGCAGGTTTGCAAAGTTGTCCGAAAACTTAGAGTTCTCCGCTGATGTACACAATCGAACTGTGTACAGCACTCGATACTTGCTTACATTTTCTGATCCAATTTAAACGTAATAAGTATTTTCGAAAGCAAAGGCAATAACTATAAACCACAATTCCAGATGTAAACTAGGAAAATAAAGGGAGGGCAATTGTAATATCTCTGTAAGCTGAACAGCCAACCTTCCGCTTCAATGTTCTAGGAATGTCATAATGAAGACACCACTGTCACATCTGTTCATGTTGTCTTCTTATTAGTCAATTGGAATATATGTGTTGTAATAAAATATTTGCAACTCTAACAATAATGATGTGAGATGTCAAACTATTTACACTTTATTTGGTGAGTGATGAGGGACATCGGCAAGTGCATACGAGAAATTGGAGAAGTCAATTTTCTTGCCAAACTTTGTCGCCACGACCAACCCTAGAGTACGTTTCTGTAGCACCAAAGATTATGTAAAACAGACTAGAAGCACTAATGTGTCATCGTCTTCTCTTGTAATGCATTTACGTGACAGTCCAACATACCAGTCGATTCAGTACACTTATGTTTTTGCTCTTTGCTTCATTGCTATTAGGGTCTAGCAGGTACACTTCTTTCTGTGAGACATCAAAACTGTAGACAAACCAATACCCCTCTGTGCATACTGGCACAAGTATCTGAAATGAATGAGGTATAAAAAAGGTACACACAAAAGGAATGTAACCTGATTCTACATTTTTGGATATTCAACATCTAATAAAAAAAGCCTTGGGTTAAAGGTGGTAATTGCATACCCAATCACAATTTGCAGATCAACCCCCGTATTGTTATTGCGAATTTTGAATAGTTTTTTCAGCTTAGCAGATAAACTGGCATCAGACAGCTTGTCGAATTTTCCCATTTTTAAAATTCCTTCCTGCAACCAATAACATAGACGAATGGGAGCAGTGTAGAAGGCATCAGTAATAGTGCGTTATACCAATTTAGATATGATGCTGAAAAAATTTAACACATAATAGGATGCAGTCCAAATTTCAAACTCACAATTGCGAGAGGTTTAACGATGAAGCGTTCAAATTTCCTACTTTTGGTAGTTTTTCCACCCCAATTCATGAGACGGACAAACTTGTCAATCACCTAATCAATATCCAATGGTGTCCAAAACATGTAATTGAGTGTTACGATTGCATTTACGTATCACTAATCCAATCAATAAATTGATAATCAAACTTTTTAAATAAATGTAATAAACTATTGACCCGATTTGACACATGCATGCCATTTTCAAGTGTCTTAAAGTCAAGCTGTGTCAGCGAGAATTGAAACATTTGAATAAGTATATCCCTATCAGATCCGGGACATAATTTAACGATTTACTAATAATTAATACTCGTGCTCTAACAAATGGACATGTAATGTATATGAAGTCAATTCTCATCCAATTCCATACTGTTTTCCTGTGCCATCTTATAATGAACCACATGCGTAGTTGTTGAAGTGAATGGATCACAAGGTCGAATTAATAGTTTTGTCAAGAATCTTACTTGAAATTTTTGTCGGTGTCTCATGCATATGCAGCCACATTTTTATCGTACAAGTTTACCATCACAGATGCTAGTAGAATATACTCCGCTGACCGCAGAACGGTGCTCTTCTTTGTTGTACGTGTAGACTTGTGTTTTATCTCAATGTCAAGGCTTCTTAAAAAGCAAAGAACATGCATTTCATATGCAATTTATTTGTTGTTGTGTAACAAATTGTAAACCATTTTGTAACAGTTTTCAAACACAGTGTAACTAACAGTTTTCAAACACCAATTGATTAATTTTCAAACACACTGTAACTGTCCAAATAACTATTTTGTAACACTCTTCAAACACACTGTAACTAACACTTTTCAAACAGTTTTGTATTAATTTTCAAACACACTATAACTTCATAATAACTATTTTGTAATAGTTTTCAACCACACTGTAACTGCTAAAATAACTATTTTGCAACAGTTTTCAAACACACTGTGACTGTCCAATAACTATTTTATAACAACCTACAAACACACTGTAACATGCAATCATCGAATATGGAGTTTTGTATTAATTTTCAAACTCTAACTTCCTAATTAAATATTTTGTAACAGTTTTCAATATCATTCAATTTTCCAATAACTATTTTGTAACAACTTACAAACACTTCGTAACTAACAGTCTTCAAATATGGAATTTTGTAATAATTTTCAAACTGTAACTTCTCAAATAACTATTTTGTAACAGTTTTCGAACACACTGTAACTTTTCAATAACTATTTTGTAACAACCTACAAACACTTCGTAACTAACAGTATTCAAATATAGAGTTTTGTAATAATTTTCAAACTGTAAATTCTCAAATAAATATTTTGTAACAGTCTTTGAACACACTGTAATTTTTCAATAACTATTTTGTAACAACCTACAAACACACTGTAAACAGTCTTCAAATAAGGATTTTGTATTAATTTTCAATCTGTAACTTCCCAAATAATTTTTTTGATAACAATCTTCAAACACACTGTAATTTTTCAATAACTATTTTGTAACAGTCTTCAAACACAATTTTGTAACTAACAGTTTTTCAAACACACTGTAACTTCCCAATTGGCTTAACATGACATTAGACTTATCTAGATGTAATTTGAATAAAGTCACACTTAATTATTATGCTCAATTCAGTTTGTCAAGTCCGCTTCATATACAGTTGACATTGGTGTGTTATGACAGGCCTGCAAGTTTTCGATGATGACTAGCGAGAATTCAGACCCATATAGGTAGCATCATTATGGTATAAACACAGTTACCGTATGTGCATATAGCTGTTACAGTCATGTTACTTGAATTAGAACCTTATTAATAATACAACTGTACCAACCTTTTTCGCTTTCGACCATATGACCGCAACCTACGTGGTGTTTCTGGCTCATACAGATGTGACGTTGATGCACTAGCGTTCAAAGATGGTTGCACCGTAGATGGACCTTTTTCGGCAAGTTTTGTAACACTTGACCTATATTACTCCTGCTCTTACTCTTGAAGGTGTATAATACTTCCTTACTCAGTTATTGTCATGGTGGCCCCTTGTTGCAATCCCTGACTGATGTTATCGGGCATGACTGATGAGATAGGAATTAGATTCTCCATGTCCATTACATCTTCATTCAGCTCTGGGTTTGGGATGGTTTCAATATTTGTCCTCGTATTAGCATCGTCTTTTTCATTCTACTCCTTGTCCTGCTCGTCTTCTTCAGACCCTTCTGCATCAGTTTCATTAGCATCATCATCGTCATCGTTGCCCCCTTCTTTGGTAGATTGAAATTCCAGCTCTTCTTCGGTATCAGGACTCTTGTGCATTGTATAGTCCTTATCCTGTATAGGTTTTTTTCCTTTGTCCAATGCTTCAGGCCCAGAAGTGGAAACTTTTGCTCTCGGCTAAGAAGAGAGCATTTATGCAATCTTGAATATCCTTCATTAGCTACTAACAGCAATGTTATACAGCTCATTTAGCTCAACCTGCAGTTACATGATGACATTAGCAATCCATAAATGAGTCACATGCTCTCAAGAATGGAATACAATACAGGCATATACAATAGTACATCTAAGTGAAAGTTATAAATTTAACATTTGTACTGTTGGCATAGGTTTTTATAACTGTAAGTTCTATGGCAATAAATAAAATGGTCACCGCGAAAATTGAATTTTCATTTATTTATAACATGATTATCCAAAAGATCACTACATTTATGTATTTACACGCATGTGACTTAATTCAAGATAACTTATTTGTTCAATGTAATATTGGGATTGGTTTCATATATTAACATGTAACTGTATGTAGTTACAAGCTGATAGGCCTATCAATGACCCATAATGTTGACAATAATATGCAGTAATTACGTCAAACCAAACAATAAATTTCGTTAACCATGGAACAGGCCCACTTACATCGATATCGGCATGCCCGCTGTTCATCATCATCCCTACCAAATCAGGGGGTAGTTCAGTACGCCACGCATCCCCTGATTCATTCTCTTCTGGATCATGTCATCCAACCTTTAACATCAAATTAAACCAACCATTTCAATAGTAAAGCCACGTAATACATACACCAATACTTTTCATATGAAATGAGATAAACAATAAATAACATTTTACCAGCTTTCCTTTTCCATAAGCCCCAAGATTCTTAATCTCCAATGCATCCCTTTCCGAGATCAGAGCATTTGTCCATGCCTTTGCTCGTGGAGTAGTCCTTGGCACTTTATGTTTCAGTATTTGCACCCGATCAAGATAATGAATCTGCAATACAACAGAGCAATAAATTCAACTACAGATAAACTTGACCCCCACATGAACATCGTTGTAGACGCATTCATTTGAGCATAATCTAATCAATCCATCACACTGAATTCAACAGAACATGGAAATGCATACAGTAGTTTACATACACTCAAAAGTGATTAATCTCTAGTGCATTATCTAACGATTAAAGCATACTTCAATCATGACTACAACTACCTAATCTTACCAGCAGAATGAAGATGCAACCGCCAACGTATTGGTGCTGTTTTTCACTTTTCTTTTGCACCTCTAGCACCTTATTGCAGAGTATAATCCTGACATACTCAGCCCAGTTCAATGTAACCACCCTATCAACCAATTGTGTACAGGTCCAAAGCTTTATTTTGTACTCGGCTCTAGTGCTTGGAGCCAGTAGACATCCATAAGCAAATGTAACAAATAGTCGTATGAATTCTTTCCCTGCATTCATGGCTACCAACTTATTCGGCAGCTCTTTCCATTTGTATGTCCTGCGACTTGGTCCAGTTCCCCCAACCTTGGTTGTATCAATGTCTTCAACTGGAACGGGACCTTCGTTTGGGATATTCAGGATTAAACTAATATCTTTTGATGTTAAAGGCAACACACCATCTCCATGTACATTCAAACTGCTCATGTCGGATTAAAATTATCGACAAGCCATGTAGCTATGCCACTAGGAATCCAGTGACACTGTATGGCTAGCAGCCCTCCAAACCCTATGTCTCTAATCTGCTGCTTCTTTGTTTCATCGATTAGTGAAACTAAACTTGACATCTGCTTTGGCGAGCAACGGATAGTGTACTTCTGATTCTACACCTTTTTTTTAGATATATGCATTAGAAAAATATACAGTTTCATTAAGTGTTTGACGAATCATGACGTGTATTTACTTTAATCTGAACCCGTGCTTTTCGCACTATCGGCTTTCCTAGACGTTCCATTTCTTTCTCGTACTCTTCTTTCTCTTTCAAATACTCCTCATTTTGGCTTCCTCAAATTTTCCTCACTCAACTTATTATATGCTGTCCGGGCAATGTCATTGTACTACATTGAATAAACAAAGTCAAAAGACACGTTAAACTAAACAAAAAATAATTGCTCATTTCACTATTTTTTCCTTAGGCAGCCCATCAGTTTAATGATTGCAGTGTTTATTTTGCTAGGATAGCATACCTCTGTCAACTTAACACCCTTCGTTGAAACCATGCGTTAATACTCTTTCCTGTCCACAGGCAAAACTCTAAAGTTATTTGTGCTATTTAGTAGCATTATTTTTTCCTCAAATTCAATAATCTTACCTGAATTTCATCCATGGATTCAATGGTGGGACTGGTTCTGCGACCTCGCTTGTTCCCGCTGTAACCATTTCTTCCTCTAGACCTAAACGATCATTCCTTTTATTGCTTCTTTTCCTTCCCATCCTGCCCCTGAATAATCAACATTGTAATGCATTATAATGATGTCAAATCTAACCTGCCACGACCATACACAAGCACTGGCCACTTACCTATTCAATGAATTGGGTGGTGCCCGTGTTCTGTACCACCACTTGTTTCAGCGAGTTCTTCTCTGTCTGCTTCCTGAAGTGTGCTTCCTGCTCGCGTTCTTGCCATGTAAACTAATGTTTTTAACAAATAAATTGCACGTCAGTTCCAAAATTTCATTTCCAGCCACAGCCATAATATATGATGAAGTACTGTTAAACATAATATATGAGTATCAAATATTAGTCACACTAGCTATAGTACAATTGTAACAATTTTTTTCACACTGAGTAAGTCATTCTTCATAGTTTGTTATTTATTCCAACTACTACTAATCTACATAATCTGTTATTCTACTTATCAGGTTGTACTTGGGATCAATTTCTTCTTCTATTTATAATGCTATTGTACAATACCAATGCAGTAGAAATAGGGGGCAACCAAAATTATTGTATCTTGATGTAATTTTACAGATCAGTTCTATTACTGTAACTTCTGACCTACTGTGTGTAACAACTATCAAAGATGATGTCCAACCACAACAATTACTATACTAGTAATCTTCCTATTCACAATTTGTTTGCCTCAATACCAAAGTTTCTGATTAATTATGCCTCATTTAATCATTTCATAATCTATTCTCCTACTTATTAAGTTTCATGCAATTACCTTCTCCTTTATTTATTACCCTATTCAACAATAAGAATGAAGTAACACACCCGTGGAACAATTTCAAAGTATGTTCAGCCAATTTTACAGAATACCTCTACTACTGTCACTATTGAATGACTGCGTGTAACAATTATCCAACATGATGTGTGTGAGAGCTCGTAAATTTCTTTATTTCTAGACATTATTCAGTTTCTTTGCACCGTTTTCTATATTTTCTTTATTCTATAAATTTTCTAGATATTTTTATGAGTAAATATGAGTTTCAAATCATTTTTCTAGTATAAATTAGTTCATGAGATTTTGGGAGTGAATAGTGGACGTGGGACCCGCTAGTGCGTTAAGTGAGATAAATTCGGCCAATGAAATTAAGTTTTACGTAAAGGGATTAAATTACTAGATGTTAGGAGATGATTAGAGGTTACCTAGATGGATTAACCATGGAGAGCAAGAAGATAAGGTTAAACATAAAAAGATGCCACGTGTCGCAATTCGATTCGAAGAGGACTTGCCTAACTTTCTTTACCTTTACTAAAATAGCAATTTTGACCAAAATCATCCTCATTTTTCAACCCTCTTGGCCGAACTCTTGGAGAGAAAAGAAGAGAGAAAGCTTCATCTTGTATCTTTGATTTCTTGCTCAAATCTTGAAATCCAACCATTAAACTCTCAAATTCCTCCACAAAATTGACTTGTTAAGGAAGTTTGAAGTGATTAGTGGAGTTATTTTAGCGGTGAAAATCCTAAGCCACTATCTTTCTTGAGGTGTCAAGGTACCTTGCTAAGAAACTCAATTTTTGTTTGCAAAAATGGTAAATTAGTGACTTATGGTGGCTATATAGGTTGTTTTATGGATGATTTCATGGATTAAATTGGAATTAGATAAATTTTTGATTTTATTGGGTATTTTTCTGTTTTATATGATTATTAATAGTTAGCCTTGGAATGATAGCTTGAATTGGTGTAGAATAGAGCTTTTGGGTGTTAATTGTGGTTAATTGCAAAAAATTTCAGTTTTAGGGTTTCCAATTAGGACTTTACTATAGATGGTTGTATGACTCTTGTTTGATTGAAATTGAAGGGTATTGTAACCCTAATAAGGTGTGTTTTATAGCCTATAAGTTGTAGGTGACTTGTGGTTGTTTTGGATGAAATTATATGGTTGTTTGCAGGATGAAAAATCTGAAATTTTAGGAAAAATGCTGTCCAAATGTTAGGGATATTGGAGTTCCTTGAGTTTAGGTTAAGATTGAGTAGAAATGAAAGGTTTTAGGACTTGCTAGTACTTTCAGTTTTAAATGTTATGTATTTTCTATTTCAAACTATATTTGATTTTGCCTTAGTGGTTCATTTAAGAGGTATTCGACTCGTGTTCGAGTCTCAATGGTGTTTTCTTGATTGTTATAGGGTGTGTTGGTGATCCAAGGTATCCGTCGGATGGAAACTTGTGAATTTGCTTGTTTGAAGTGGTAAGTGTACTTTTACATGATCTTATGCATAATTGGTTGTTATATTTGAATCATTGGATTGAATGACTGTGAACTTTATGCATGAGACGAGAGTGTACTTTATCGCTCTCATTCTCTTACTTGTGTAACTGATTACTGAATACCTGTGAATTTGACTTGTACCTGGTTTAATGTCGTTTGGGGCATGAGCCCTACGACTTTACTGTGATACCTGAGTTCAAACCTCAGTGGTCATTAATCGAGTCTAGTCGGCAAGGGCCAATCGATTAGGTAACGAACCATGAGGTTATTGTTTGTCGAGTGGAGTGTTATCTCCTCGACCCTGTGGTATACTCGAATATTACCTCTTTAGTTACTGTGAGGTATTCGGACCCGGTAAGGAGAATGTATGGTGGAAGGTACTGGATGAAATGGGATCTACGGTCATGTTCCTTTCTACGAACGTTGACGGAGGGTCAACGGGATGAGATTAAGACTTGCAATGGGGAAACTGGCTCTTGAGAGCCACCTGTATCCTTTTATTTTGAACTCATTGTAGTGCTTTTATTTTTATGTTTGATGGTCGTGTATAATTGAGTTTGGTTGCATTCGTGAACCTTGGTTGTGTGATTGCTAGTACCTCATTCGGCGAAATCTCACTCTCGTTATCTTTGTTTTCCTTACAGGAATCACTTTTGGAAATCATGATTTTGTAAAGCGAGTTGAGCTAGTTAGACATTCTTTTGTTCCTTTGTTTAGCTCCTCGACCGTTGGAAATCCTAAATGTACCTCAATTGGATATTCCCTTTTGATTTGTAAACTCCTTGTAATATGTATGTGTAAATGTTTTCTCATGCATAAATGATATAATCTCTTGAAAATGTACCTTTTCTAGTACTATACAAAGTTTACTTGTACTTGGTCGGTTTGTGACGTGGCAGTCACTATTCATTTCAGTTTCATTTTCGTTTTTCATTTTGCGTGGTCGTGGTTACCCTTAATCGTTATAATATCTTCCAGAACGTTTTGGTTCGTGTGTGTGATCGTTTAGTAGTCTTGAAGAGAGTTGGGCAGGCAGTTCGCTAACCCTTAGGGTACGCTGTAGGGTAGGTGGGGTTGTCACAGTTGGTATCAGAGCCTAGATTAGAAACAACTTGGGCAAATTAGAAATTTGCTTTTAGTACCTGTGAGGATTGTGTTAAGGTGCCGTTAAGCATGATTCCCTTGTCTAAGAAGTGAATCTTAGCTATCCTTGTAGGTTATAGCTGGAACTAGTGTAGGGAGCGGAGGTGAGCCACCTCGGAGGCGCTTTCGCATCGTTGATTATCAAGAAGGACCTGGAGGACCTATCCACCGTTGGAGTGCCGCCAGTCGGACTCGTCGCTGCAGTCGGTGCCAGAACTACTCTTACATAGACCGATTAGTCGTGGCCGTCCTCGATTAGCGGAGGGGGCTTAGGCAAGCCACTACTAGGGACCAAACCAAGATAGTCAGGTTGAGGGGTGTTATGCAGATACATGCTGACCGGATCCGTGAGCTCCAAGGGAATATTGCTATGGAGCAAGAGAGAACTAATACCCTTAGAGAGCAGTTGCATGTGGCTACTGATCGCCTTATTTGGGTGGTTAGGGAAGTTAGGGACCGGTCGGGGAGGCATAATTAACGAGTGTGAGGCACTGATCCAAGGAGTGGTTGGCATTAATGTGCCAGGGAGAGTTCCGGGTGACGGAGCTCCAAGCGAGGGAGGCGCTCCTAGTTCTAGTTCTAGGATGAGTCGGTTGGCTCAGTAGAGAACTAGGTTAGAGCTCCTTTGACTTGTGTTTTGATCCCATGTGGGGACTAGTTAGAGGAAAATTATTAGTTAGCTACTTTTGTATTTTGATCTAACTTTATATATTATATTTTGGATGACCCCGCTACTTTGGTATATATTTGATTAACTGCTACTGTATGACTTGTTTAATATATCTGTGTGTTATCTGCATCGATGTCTTTGTTTAGTGTTCAATTCTTGTTCTTTGTTCATGTTTGTTTATTACTTTAATACCGTACTTGTTTTTCGACCTTAGATTTGAACTTAGATCATGAAGGGTACTTATAGTGGCCGAAACCGTGGACGCGGTATTAGGTAATCTTCAACTGATAGGGGTAATCGGGAACCCACACCTGAATCTAATCCTGAACCTAGAATTGACCCAAATGTTCAAGTGGCCACTGCTATTCAACGAATGACTGACTTGTCGGCCCACGAAATGGAACATCAAGGCCAACACCCTGTGCACCAACCTGGAAACCCTGACAATCATGAAGAGGGTGGGGATCGAGCCCTTGAAAGGTTCCAAAAGTTCTCCCTTCCAAAATTCCTTGGGGGACCAGACTCAAACGTGGCCGAACGGTGGTTGGAGAAAATGATGGATATCTTTGCGCCCTTACGCTATTCGGAAGAGAGACAGGTTACTTTTACTGTCTTTCAATTGGAAGGGGCCGCCCGTTCTTGGTGGAACATTGTTCGAACAAAGTGGGAGAGGGAGCAAACACCAAGGACATGGATAAATTTCATGAGAGAGTTCAACGCGAAGTATTTTCTGCCATTGGTCAAGGGAAAGAAAAAGGATGAATTCATTAGGTTGCGCCAAAGAACTCAAACGGTGGCCGAATACGAAAGTCAGTTTACTCGACTGTCTAAGTTCGTCCCTGAACTTATTGTAACGTAACAAAGGAGAATACGGCGATTTCCTCAGGGGCTGAATTTGAAAATTCTGAAAGATCTGGCGGTAGTTCAGATTACTACTTTTAGTGAAGAGGTGGAGAAAGCATTGCGAGTGGAGAACGTTAGACTTCAAGTTAGAAACTTCCAGTGAGTAAACGGGGATTCCCTGGGAGTAGTTCAGAGTAAAGTGAGAAGGGTGACCCTCTCAAGTCTGGAAGAGGGACCGGAGGAGGGAGATTTTCGGGTACGGCGAGAGAGACCTCGTCAAGGGGTGGTTTGTTCGGGCGAGACCAGCAGAGAAGTGCCTCGCAGGGGAGCTCAGCCTCTGTTTCACGGGGTCCATGTGGATACTGTGGGAAACCAAACCACTCCGAGGACAACTGCTGGAGGAAGGAAAGGAAATGCTTGGGCTGTGGGAGTGCGGAGCATCAAATCGCTTGCTGTCCGGTATTACCTCGAGAAACGAGAGTTTATCGGAGAGAGTGGATTTCATGGGGAGCCCATGTACTATTTGTTAAGAAAAAGGACGGGACCTTGAGATTGTGTATAGATTATCGGGGGTTGAATAATGTAACCATTAAGAATAAATACCCACTGCCCCATATCGATGAATTGTTTGATCAACTACAAGGAGCAATAGTATTTTCAAAATTAGACCTTCGGTAAGGGTACTATCAGTTGTTGATTAGGAAGGAGGATGTACCGAAAACTCCCTTCAATTTTAGGTATGGGCATTTTGAATTTATTGTTATGCCCTTTGGTTTGACCAATGCCCCTGCTGCTTTCATGAATTTAATGTATCGACTTTTCAAACCCTTCTTGGACCGATTTGTTGTTATGTTTATCGATGATATCTTGGTCTATTCTAAAACTCGGGAGGAGCATGAGCAGCATTTGAAATTAGTTTTACAAACCCTAAAAAACCATCAGTTATATACCAAATTTAGTAAGTGTGAATTTTGGTTGGAGAAAATTTCATTCTCAGTGCATGTGATTTCGAATGAGAGTATCACGGTAGATCCGACGAAGGTAGAGGCGGTGACTGAATGGAAAAAATTAGAAACTTCCACTGAAATTCGTCGTTTTTTAGGGTTGGCTGGATATTATCAGCGGTTTATTAAGAATTTTTTAAAACTTGCCAGTTCTCTAACCAATTTGACGAAAAATAATGGTCGTTTTCTATGGAATACTAAGTGTGAAGGTAGTTTTCAAGAATTGAAACGAAGGTTAACCATGACTCCTATTCTAACCCTGCCTAATGGAAAGGATAGTTTCTCCGTTTATACTGATGTTTCAAGGGAAGGATTAGGGTGCGTGTTAATGCTGAATAAGAATGTGATTTCCTTTGCCTCTAGGAAATTGAAAACCTCACGAGCAAAACTACGCAACCCATGACTTGGAACTGGCTGCTATTGTCTTTGCCCTAAAAAAATGGAGACATTACCTGTACGGGGTAACTTTTGAGATTTATTCTGACCATAAGAGTTTTAAGTACCTATTTTCTCAAAAAGGACTAAACATGAGGCAGCGACGGTGGATGAAATTTTTAAAAGATTATGATTGCTCGATTAACTACCATCCGGGGAAGGCAAATGTAGTAGCCGATGTCTTAAGTCGGAAGGCTCAGATAGCTGGGTTAATGGTTAAGGAGTGGGAGATGTTAGGAGCAGTTAGTGAGTGGAACCCTAATTTGGAGTTTCAAAAGGTAATATTTGAGAATATCCGGGTAACCTCTGCTGTACTAAGTCGAGTCAAAGAAGCCTAGAAGCAGGATCCAACGGTCCAAAAATGGAAGAAAAAAGGTGGAGAAGGGGGAATTGCCAGATTTCAATTTGAATTCTGAAGGAATTTTGAAATATAGGAACCGAATAGTGGTACCTAAGGATGAACCCTTAAAAAGGGAGATTTTGGAGGAAGTTCATCGAAATATACGATCCATCCGGATAGTTATAAGATGTATCAGGACTTACGGAAATTATATTGGTGGAATGACAAGAAAAAGAAAATCTTTCATTATATACAATCCTGCCTCATCTGCCAACAAGTGAAGGCTGAATATCAAAAACCCTCCGGTTTGTTGCAATCTCTTGTGATACCTGAATGGAAGTGGGAAAACATCACGATGCACCTTGTCTCCGGATTGCTGAGAACACAAAAAGGACACGATACCGTTTGGGTAATTGTCGATAGGTTAACTAAATCGGCCCATTTCTTACCTGTGAACATGAAGTACTCCCTAGAAAAGTTGGCTCAACTATATATGAACGAAATAGTGAGACTGCACGGAATTCCAGTGAATATAGTTTTGGACAGAGATCCTCGTTTTGTATCTAAGTTTTGGCAGAAATTTTAGGAAATCTTGGGAACCAAACTCAATGTTAGTACTACTTATCACCCCAAGACGGATGGACAAGCGAACCATTCAAACTCTTGAAAATATGTTACGAACTTGTATTTTAGATTTTGGGGGTGGTTGGGGCCAACATATGGCTTTAGTGGAGTTCGCCTACAATAATAGTTACCACTCGTCGATTCAAATGGCACCATATGAAACTCTCTACGGACGAAAGTGTCGTTCACCGGTTTATTGGGATGAAGTGGGTGAAAAGAAGGTTCTGGATCCAACAATCATTCCATGGATGGAGGATGCACAAGAAAAGGTTAAGTTGATACGTCAAAAACTCCAGACAGGTCAAAGCCGACAAAAAAGCTACGCGGACAATCGAAGGAAAGATTTGGAGTTCGAAATTGGAGACCATATTTTCCTGAAGATTACACCATTACGAAGTGTCACAGCGGGTAGAGGAAAGAAACTTCAACCTAGATTCGTAGGACCCTTCAAAGTTCTCCAAAGAGTTTGTAAAGTGGCGTACCGACTTGAACTACCATCAAATTTGTCCAGGATCCACGACGTTTTCCATGTTTCGATACTCAAAAAGTATTGTTCTGATCCAACCCACATCTTACAATCGGAAGAGATTGAGATAGATGAAACCCTTACCTATGAGGAGAAACCTGTGCAGTTACTCGACTGAAAAATTGAGAAGTTAAGAAATAAACAAATCCCATTGGTGAAAATATTATGGAAGAACCACGGGGTAGAAGAGGCAACCTGGGAGGTGGAGGAAGAGATGCAAAAGAAATACCCTGAACTGTTTAGTAACCCAGGTGAGCAATTTCGAGGACGAAATTCTTTAAGGGGGAGAGAGTGTGAGAGCTCGTAAATTTTCTTTATTTCTAGGTATTATTCTATTTCTTTGCACCAGTTATATATATTTTCTTTATTCTATAAATTTTCTAGATATTTTTATGAGTGAATATTGGTTTCAAATCATATTTTTAGTATAAGTTAATTCATGAGATTTTGAGAGTGAATAGTAGACGTGGGACTCGCTAATGCGTTAAGTGAGATAAATTCGGCCAATAGGTTAAGTTTTGTGTAAAGGGATTAAATTACTAGGTATTAGGAGGTGATTAGAGATTATCTAGATGGATTAACCATGGAGAGCAAAAAGATAAACTTAAATATAAAAAGGTGCCACGTGTCGCAATTCGATTCGAAGAGAACTTGCCTAACTTTCTTTACTTTTACTATAATAGCAATTTTGACCAAAATCATCCTCATTCTTCAACCCTCTTGACTGAACTCTTGGAGGGAAAAAAAGAGAGAAAACTTCATCTTGTATCTTCCATTTCTTGCTCAAATCTTGAAATCCAACCATTAAACTCTCAAATTCCTCCACAAAATTGACTTGCTAAGGAAGTTTGAAGTGATTGGTGGAGTTATTTTGGTGGTGAAAACCCTAAGCCACTACCTTTTTTGAGGTGTCAAGGTAACTTGCTTAGAAACTCAATTTTTGTTTGCAAAAATGGTAAATTAGTGACTTATGGTGGCTATATAGGTTGTTTTATGGATGATTTCATGGATTAAAATGGAGTTAGATAAATTTCTGATTTTATTGGATATTTTTCTGTTTTATATGATTATTAATTGTTAGCCTTGGAATGATAGATTGAATTGGTGTAGAATAGAGCTTTTGGGTGTTAATTGTGGTTAATTACGAAAAATTTCAGTTTTTGAGAAAAATTTCAGTTTCAGGGTTTCCAATTAGGGCTTTACTATTGATGGTTGTATAGCTCTTGTTTGATTGAAATTGAAGGGTATTGTAACCCTAATAAGGTGTGTTTTATAGCCTATAAGTTGTAGGTGACTTGTGGTTGTTTTGGATGAAATTATGTGGTTGTTTGTAGGATGGAAAATATGAAATTTTAGGGAAAATGCTGTCGAAATGTTGGGGATATTGGAGTTCCTTGAGTTTAGGTTAAGATTGAATAGAAATGAAAGGTTTTGGAACTTGCTTGTACTTTTAGTTTTAAATGTTATGTATTTTTTATTTCAACCTATATTTGATTTTGCCTTAGTGGTTCATTTAAGAGGTATTCGACTCATTTTTGAGTCTCAATGGTGTTTTATTAATTGTTATAGGGCGTGTCGGTGAGCGAAGGCATCTGTCGGACGGAAACTTGTGAATTTACTTGTTTGAAGTGGTGAGTGTACTTTACATGATCTTATGCTTAATTGGTTGTTATACTTGAACCATTGGATTGAATGACTGTGAACTTTGTTCATGAGACGAAAGTGTACTTTATCGCTCTTATTTTCTTACTTATGTATCTGATTACTGAATACCTGTGAATTTGACTTGTGCCTGGATTAATGTCATTTGGGGCATGAGCCCTACGACTATACTGTGATACCTGAGTTCAAACCTCAGTGGTCATTAATCGAGTCGAGTCGGCAAGGACTGGTCGATTAGGTAACGAACCATGAGGTTATTGTTTGTCGAGTGGAGTGTTGTCTCCTCGACCTTGTGGTATACTCGAGTATTACCTCTTTAGTTACTGTGAGGTGTTCGGGCCCGATAAGGAGAATGTATGGTGGAAGGTGCTGGATGAAGTGGGATCTACGGTCATGTTCCTTTCTACGAACATTGACGGAGGGTCAACGGGATGAGATTAAGACTTGCAATGGGGAAACTGGCTCTTGAGAGCCACCTGTATCCTTTTATTTTGAACTCATTGTAGTGCTTTTATTTTTATGTTTGATGGTCGTGTATAATTGAGTTTGGTTGCATTCGTGAACCTTGGTTGTGTGATTTGCTAGTACCTCATTAGGCGAAATCTCACTCTCGTTATCTTTGTTTTCCTTACAGGAATCACTTTTGGAAATCATGATTTTGTAAAGCGAGTTGAGCTAGTTAGACATTCTTTTGTTCCTTTGTTTAGCTCCTCGACCGTTGGAAATCCTAAATGTACCTCAATTGGATATTCCCTTTTGATTTGTAAACTCCTTATAATATGTATGTGTAAATGTTTTCTCATGCATAAATGATATAATCTCTTGGAAATGTACTTTTCTAGTACTATACAAAGTTTACTTGTACTTGGCCGGTTTGTGACATGGCAGTCACTATTCATTTCAGTTTCATTTTCGTTTTTCATTTTGCGTGGTCGCTGTTACCATTAATCGTTATAATATCTTCCGGAACGTTTTGGTTTGTGTGTGTGATCGTTTTAGTAGTCCTGACGAGAGTTGGGCAGGCAGTTCGCTAACCCTTAGGATATGCACTAGGGGGAGGTGGGGCTGTCACAATTGGTATCAGAGCCTAAGTTAGAAACAATTTGGGTAAGTTAGAAATTTGCTTTTAGTACCTGTGAGGATTCTGTTAAGGTGCCGTTAAGCATGATTCCCTTGTCTAAGAAGTGAATCTTCGCTATCCTTGTAGGTTATGGCTAGAACCAGTACAGGGAGCGGAGGTGAGCCATCTCGGAGGCGCTTTCGCGTCGTTGATTATCAGGAAAGACCTGGAGAACCTATCCGCCATTGGAGTGCCGCTAGTCGAACTCGTCGCTGCTGTCGGTGCCAGAACTACTCTTACATAGACCGGATAGTCGTGGCCGTCCTCGATGAGCGGAGGGGGTCACTGCTAGGGACCAAACCGAGATAGTAAGGTTGAGGGGTGTTATGCAGATACAAGCTGACCGGATCCGTGAGCTCCAAGGGAATATTGCTATGGAGTAAGAGAGAACCAATACCCTTAGAGAACAGTTGCATATGGCTACTGATCGCCTTATTTGGGTGGTTAGGGAAGTTAGGGACCGGTCGGGAGGCATAATTAACGAGTGTGAGGCACTGATCCAAGGAGTGATTAGCGCTAATGTACCAGGGAGAGTTCCGGGTGACGGAGCTCCAAGCGAGGGAGGCGCTCCTAATTCTAGCTCTGGGACGAGTCGGTTGGCTCAGTGGATAACTAGGCTAGAGCTCCTTTGACCTGTGTTTTGATTCCATGTGGGGACTAACTTGGAGAAAGCTATTAGTTAGCTACTTTTGTATTTTGATCTAACTTTGTATATTGTATTTTGGATGACCCCGCTACTTTGGTATATATTTGACTGACTGCTACTGTATGACTTGTTTAATATATCTGTGTGTTATATGCATCGATGTCTTTGTTTAGTGTTCCATTCTTGTTCTTTGTTCATATTTATTTATTACTTTAATACCGTACTTGTGTTTCGACCTTAGATTTGAACTTAGATCATGGAGGGTACTCGTAGTGGCCGAGACCGTGGATGCGGTATTAGGCAGCTTTCGACTAATAGGGGTAATTGGGAACCACACCTGAACCTAACCCTGATTTTAGAATTGACCCAAATGCTCAAGTGGCCACTACTATTCAGCGAATGACTGACTTGTCGGCCTACGTAGTGGAACACCAAGGCCAACACCCGGTGCACCAACCTGGAAACCCTGGCAATCATGAACAGGGTGAGGATCGAGCCCTTGAAAGGTTCCAAAAGTTCTCCCCTCCAAAATTTCTTGGGGGACCAGACTCAAACGTGGACGAACGGTAGTTGGAGAAAATGATGGATATCTTTGCGGCCTTACGCTATTCGAAAGAGAGACAGGTTACTTTTGCTATCTTTCAGTTGGAAGGGGTCGCCCGTTCTTGGTGGAACATTGTTCGAACAAAGTAGGAGAGGGAGCAAACACCAAGGACGTGGGTAAATTTCATGAGAGAGTTCAACGCGAAGTTTTTTCTGCCATTGGTCCAGGGAAAGAAAGAGGATGAATTCATTAGGTTGCGCCAAAGAACTCAAACGGTGGCCGAGTACGAAAGTCAGTTTACTCGACTGTCTAAGTTCGTCCCTGAACTTATTGTAACGTAACAAAGGAGAATACGGCGATTTCCTCAGGGGTTGAATTTGAAAATTCTGAAAGATCTGGCGGTAGTTCAGATTACTACTTTTTGTGAAGCGGTGGGGAAAGTATCGCTAGTGGAGAACGCTAGACTTCAAGTTAGAAACTTCCAGTGAGGAAACGGGAATTCCCTGGGAGTAGTTCATGGTAAGGTGAGAAGGGTGACCCTCCGAAGTTTGGATGAGTGACCGGAGGAGGGAGAAATTCGGGTACGGCGAGAGGGATCTCGTCAAGGGTGGTTCGTTCGAGCGAGACCAGCAAAGTAGTGCCTCGCAGGGGAGCTCAACCTCTGTTTCACGGGGTCCATGTGGATACTGTGAGAAATCAAACCACTTCGAGGACAACTGCTGGAGGAAGGTAAGGAAATGCTTGCGCTGTGGGAGTGCGGAGTGCGAGAACCCGAAAAATTTCCACATTTTTCAAGTATTATTTTATTTCTTTGCCTACATTTTATACTGTTCTTTGAAAATATTAAATGTTTTATGCATTTTACAAGTCAGTACAATTTTAAATCATTTTCCTAGTATAAGTTAGTGTACGTGAATTTGAAGTGCATTTTTCAATGTGGGACCCGCTAGTGCGATATAATTTTTGCCGATTAGGTGACGAAATATTAAGTGATATTATTTTCCATGGTATTAGGAAATAATTAGAGGTTAGTTAGCTAAATGAATTATTGGAGGAGAGAAGATAAGCTTGGAACCTTCAAGATGCCAAGTGTCATGCTTCCATTGGATGTTGGACTTTTGACCCAAGATATTAACCTTTACTAAAACAAATTTTCACCAAAAATTCATTCCATTTTGCACCCTCTTGGTCAGCCCTTTGGTGAAGAAAACCAAGAGAGAGCTCTTCCAATTTTAGCTTCCAAACTCACTTGAATCTTGAGTTTTAACCAACCAAATTTGAAACCCTTCCATACAAGTGATCACTAAGGAGGACTAAGGGCTTTGGTGGAGTTGATTTGGAGGAGGAAGGACTAAGCTACTACTTTCTTTGAGGTTCTAAGGTAAATTGCTAAGAACATCCTTCTTTGCTTCTAATAGATGGAAATTAATGGCTTGTGGTTGCCACTTTGGTAGTTTTGTGCAATATTTCTTGGTTAGAAGTGATGATGTGTAGATTTCAGTTTTTTAGAAAATTTTCTGCTTTGTTCTGACCAGTGTTATTCGGCTATGATGGAGGCTGAATTGGCCTTAGCTCAAAACATGAACGTTTTAGAGAATTGAGTGCAGAATTGAGTGCAGAATTGAGTGCAGATTATCAGCATCTGTAATTGGCTCGTTTGGATGGGAATATGAATAAATTAGCTTTTGATGCCTTCTTAAGAATTGTAGCCTTGTATTCTAGCTTTCGAATGGCTTTGGAATCAACTAAATTGGAGTTGTGTGTGCTGAGATATGATTGAATAAGTCAGGACTACTAGATGACTTTTAGAGTGAGCTTCGAACTGGAAAATCTGGAGCTGTTTGGGTAAATGGGACTAGGTTAGGTTGAGAAATGGGTTGAGGTGTCTTCATAAGAATTGTAGGCCTATGTGTTAGCTTTCCAAAGCCTCTAAAAACACCCAAAACGGAGTTGTGTAGCCTGAGTTATTTCCGGTTAAAGTCAGTGCTGACAACCAGACTGATCATGAACTTTTGGAGCTGTGATTGGAAACTTCGACTTAGACAAACTATAAATTAGATTAAGTGGCCTTCATGAAAGTTGTTCCACCCTGTCTTAGCTTCCAAAGGGTATAAGGGTCACCCCGATTCGATAACCATAGCTCTAGTTATGACTAAAATACTATGAGATACCAAATCTGCCATTTAGCTTTTTGTCTTCAAAATTGATATTTGCTTGTACTATTGCACTTGTGTTTTACTTGGATGATTTTGGAGCCTAATGGAAGGGCTATTGTGGTAACCTTACTTGTGTGTATTGTGGGGCTGAATTAAGGAAAGAAGGAAGCCATAAATGGTTGGAAATTTGGTAAACACAAAGGGCATGCTGCCCAAATTTGTACTTGAGGTTTAAGTAGAATTACGCTTATCTTGAGTAAGATTTTGAGGACGAATCTAACTCGATTTGTCTAGGTTATTCAAGTTCCTTTTGTGGAGGTATATAAAGCGAATTTCAGCAGAAACTTGTACCCTTGGAATTTACAACTAATGGAAATATGTTTTCTTCATTTCTTTGACCCAAATGACATTTTTCACATATAATGGCTTTAAATTTCACCGTTTTGGAAAGTGAGCAAGGGGTTTTACGAATAGTCCCTAAATAAGTTTCAATTACTTGATTCTCGTTAAAAGAAATGTTTAAGTTTCGAGCCTTAGTTATCTTTCAATGCTCTTAAATAATATTTTCTTATGATTATTCTTAGGGTTTCTTGGTGATTAGGAGTGTTACCCGGAAGGAATTTTGGACGTTATTTTGCTTATATAGGTGAGTGTTCTATATACAATTTGTTTCTAATGACTATGTGAACTATTGTGACTATTTGGATTGTTGTTTTAATACGTGATTGAAGTATGTTATGTTTCCAATATTTTCAGAAATGATTTTTTCTAGGCGAGTGTGTACTTTATCGCACTCGACCTAAATGAACGTGAAATTTCAATGATTGAATGCTTAAATATTACTTGTGCATGAATGTAAGCCTTCTGGCTGAACTGGGCCCTTGCCCTTTGTTACTGGTCGACTCGAGCCAGAAGCGGACTCGGTCGGGCGATTAGTGACCCTGGGTGAATGTTTGGTATACTCGAGTATTACCACGAAGTCTGGAGAGAACTGGCCAGTGCGCTGGCTAGAATGGGGAGAACTAAATGAATGAATGAATGACAAGATTGACGGAGGGGTTTTCAATTACAAATGAAATTTTTCTAAACGATTGAAGGAATAAGGAAATGGTCGATGAACGAATGAACGAATGGCTCCATGTATCCTTTTAATGAATGTGTTACTATCGCTTTCATTTCATAAATGTTTTCTGGATTACTTGTTATTATCTGATAAACATCCTTGCTTAATTATTTGATTGAGTATATAGAATCTCGCTGGGCTTTTAGCTCATACCACGCCTTTTGTTTTCCTTACAGGGGTGGCAAGCACGGGCGAGAGGCCTGTATAGAATAGAATAGTCTAGATTTTGTTTTGAATTGTTTTGTTTTGGCTTTTGCACTCGCTCAAGTGCTTGGATAGAGTTGGTTGTATTGAGAAAGTTAGAGCTTTGGTTACATTTGGGATTGTACTTCTGGTTGAGATTGGGATGAATGTAAATATATGTTTTCCAGTTTGGGATTTGTTTTTTTTTGTTTTCCTCGAGGTTGTATCTTATTTTGTTCGGAGAGAGTGATCGAGTCCTGGCGAGAGTTGGACAGGCGGTCCGCCGAACCCTTTGGTTCGCCTTAGGGGAA
The DNA here is from genome assembly GCA_023065735.1 of Coffea humblotiana. Taxonomy (NCBI): domain Eukaryota; kingdom Viridiplantae; phylum Streptophyta; class Magnoliopsida; order Gentianales; family Rubiaceae; genus Coffea; species Coffea humblotiana. The sequence goes on along the minus strand of CM041212.1, from coordinate 6,955,288 downwards.
GGTGGGGCTGTCACACGGAGCATCAAATAGCTAGCTGTCCGGTATTACCTCGAGAAACGAGGGTTTATCCAAGAGAGTGGATCTCCATGGGGAGCCATTGTACTATTTGTTAAGAAAAAGGACGGGACCTTGAGATTGTGTATAGATTATCGAGGGTTGAATAATATAACTATTAAGAATAAATACCCACTGCCTCATATCGATGAATTGTTTGACCAACTACAAGGAGCAGTAGTATTTCAAAATTAGACCTTCGGTAGGGATACTATCAATTGTTGATTAGGAAGGAGGATGTACCGAAAACTATTTTCAATTTTAGGTATAGGTATTTTGAATTTGTTGTTATGTCCTTTGGTTTGACCAATGCCCCTGCTGCCTTTATGGATTTAATGTATCGAGTTTTCAAACCCTTTCTGGACCGATTTGTTGTTATGTTTATCGATGATATCCTGGTCTATTCTAAAACTCGGGAGGAGCATGAGTAGCATTTGAAGTTAGTTTTACAAACCCTAAGAGACCATCAGTTATATGCCAAATTTAGTAAGTGTGAATTTTGGTTGGAGAAAATTTCATTCTCAGGGCATGTGATTTCGAATGAGGGTATCAAGATAGATCCGACGAAGGTAGAGGCAGTGACTGAGTGGAAAAAAACTAGAAACTTTCACTGAAATTCGTAGTTTTTTAGGGTTGGCTGGATATTATCGTCGATTTATTAAGAATTTTTTAAAACTTGTCAGTTCTCTAACCAATTTGACGAAAAAGAATGGTCGTTTTTTATGGGATACTAAGTGTGAAGGTAGTTTTCAAGAATTGAAACGAAAGTTAACCATGACTCCTATTCTAACCCTGCCTAATGGAAAGGATAGTTTCTCCATTTATACTGATGTTTCAAGGGAAGAATTAGGGTGCGTGTTAATGCAGAATAAGAATGTGATTTCCTTTGCCTCTAGAAAATTGAAATCTCACGAGCAAAACTACCCAACCCATGACTTGGAACTGGCTGCTGTTGTCTTTGCCCTGAAAAAATGGAGACACCTATACGGAATAAACCTTTGAGGTTTATTCTGACCATAAGAGTTTTAAGTACATATTTTCCCAAAAAGGACTAAACATAAGGCAGCGACGGTGGATGAAATTTTTAGAAGATTATGATTGCTCGATTAACTACCATCTGGGAAAGGCAAATGTATTAGCCGATGCCTTAAATCGGAAGGCTCAAATAACTGGGTTAATGGTTAAGGAGTGGGAGATGTTAGGAACAGTTAGTGAGTGGAACCCTAATTTGGAGCGTCAAAAGGTAATCTTTGAAAATATTCGGGTAACCTCTGCTGTACTAGGTCGAGTCAAAAAAGCCTAGAAAGAGGATCCGACGGTCCAAAAATAGAAGAAAAAGGTGGAGAAGGGAGAATTGCCTGATTTCAATTTGAGTTCTGAAAGAATTTTGAAGTATCGGAACCGAATAATGGTACCTAAGGATGAACCCTTAAAAAGGGAGATTTTGGAGGAAGCTCATCGATCGAAATATACGATCCATCCGGATAGTAATAAGATGTATCAAGACTTACGGAAGTTATATTGGTGGAATGACATGAAGGAAATCGCCCATTATGTACAATCCTGCCTCATCTGCCAACAAGTGAAGGCTGAACATCAAAAATCATCCGGTTTGTTGCAATCTCTTGAGATACCTGAATAAAAGTGGGAAAACATCACGATGGACCTTGTCTTTGGATTGCCGAGAACACAAAAAGAACATGATGCCGTTTGGGTAATCGTCTATAGGTTAACTAAATCGACCCATTTCTTACCTGTGAACATGAAGTACTTCCTAGAAAAGTTGACTCAGCTATATATGAACGAAATAGTGAGATTGGACGGAATTCCAGTGAGTATAGTTTCTGACAGAGATCCTCGTTTTGTATCTAGGTTTTGGCAGAAATTTCAGGAAATCTTGGGAACCAAACTCAACCTTAGTACTACTTATCACCCCCAGACGGATAGACAATCCGAGCAAACCATTCAATTATTGAAGATATGTTACAAACTTGTATCTTAGATTTTGGGGGTAGTTGGGGCCAACATATGGTTTTAGTGGAGTTCGACTACAATAATAGTTACCATTCGTCGATTCAAATGGCACCATATGAAACTCTCTACGGACGAAAGTGTCGTTCACTGGTTTATTGGGATGAAGTGGGGGAAAAGAAGGTTCTGGATCCAACAATCATTCCATGGATGGAGGATGCACAAGAAAAGGTTAAATTGATACGTCAAAGACTCCAGACAGGTCAAAACCGACAAAAAACCTACGCGGACAACCGAGGGAAAAATTTGGAGTTCAAAATGGGAGACCGTATTTTCCTGAAGATTACACCATTACGAAGTGTCACAGCGGGTAGAGGAAAGAAATTTCAACCTAAATTCGTAGGACCCTTCAAAATTCTCCAAAGAGTTGGAAAAGTGGCGTACCGACTCGAACTACCATCAAGTTTGTCCAGGATCCAAAACATTTTCCATGTTTCGATACTCAAAAAGTATTATCTTGATCCAACCCACATCTTACAATCGGAAGAGATTGAGATAGATGAAACCCTTACCTATGAGGAGAAACCTGTGCAGTTATTTAACTGAAAAATTGAGGAGTTGAGAAATAAACAAATCCCATTGCTGAAAATATTGTGGAAGAACCACGGGATAGAAGAGGCAATGTGGGAGGTGGAGTAAGAGATGCAAAAGAAATACCCTGAACTGTTTAGTAACCCAGGTGAGCAATTTCGAGGACGAAATTCTTAAGGGGGAGAGAGTGTGAGAGCTCGTAAATTTTCTTTATTTCTAGGTATTATTCTATTTCTTTGCACCAGTTATATATATTTTCTTTATTCTATAAATTTTCTAGATATTTTTATGAGTGAATATTGGTTTCAAATCATTTTTTTAGTATAAGTTAATTCATGAGATTTTGGGAGTGAATAGTAGACGTGGGACCCGCTAGTGCGTTAAGTGAGATAAATTCGGCCAATAGGTTAAGTTTTGCGTAAAGGGATTAAATTACTTAGTGTTAGGAGATGATTAGAGGTTATCTAGATGGATTAACCATGGAGAGCAAAAAGATAAACTTAAATATAAAAGGTGCCACATGTCGCAATTCGATTCGAAGAAGACTCGCCTAACTTTCTTTACCTTACTATAATAGCAATTTTGACCAAAATCATCCTCATTCTTCAACCCTCTTGACCGAACTCTTGGAGAGAAAAAAAGAGAGAAACTTCATCTTGTATCTTCCATTTCTTGCTCAAATCTTGAAATCCAACCATTAAACTCTCAAATTCCTCCACAAAATTGACTTGCTAAGGAAGTTTGAAGTGATTGGTGGAGTTATTTTGGTGGTGAAAACCCTAAGCCACTACCTTTCTTGAGGTGTCAAGGTACATTGCTAAGAAACTCAATTTTTGTTTGCAAAAATGGTAAATTAGTGACTTATGGTGGCTATATAGGTTGTTTTATGGATGATTTCATGGATTAAAGTGGAGTTAGATAAATTTCTGATTTTATTAGGTATTTTTCTATTTTATATGATTATTAATAGTTAGCCTTGGAATGATAGATTGAATTGGTGTAGAATAGAGCTTTTGGGTATTAATTGTGGTTAATTATGAAAAATTTCAGTTTTTGAGAAAAATTTCAGTTTTAGAGTTTCCAATTAGAGCTTTACTATGGATGGTTGTATGGCTCTTGTTTGATTGAAAATGAAGGGTATTGTAACCCTAATAAGGTGTGTTTTATAGCCTATAAGTTGTAGGTGACTTGTGGTTGTTTTGGATGAAATTATATGGTTGTTTGTAGGATGGAAAATCTGAAATTTTAGGGGAAATGCTGTCCAAATGTTGGGGATATTGGAGTTCCTTGAGTTTAGGTTAAGATTGAATAGAACTAAAATATTTTGGGACTTGCTTGTACTTTTAGTTTTAAATGTTATGTATTTTCTATTTCAAGCTATATTTGATTTTTGCCTTAGTAGTTCATTTAATAGGTATTTGGTTGGGGATATTGGAGTTCCTTGAGTTTAGGTTAAGATTGAGTAGAAATGAAAGGTTTTGGGACTTGCTTGTACTTTTAGTTTTAAATGTTATATATTTTCTATTTCAAGCTATATTTGATTTTGCCTTAGTGGTTCATTTAAGAGGTATTCGACTCGTCTTCGAGTCTCAATGGTGTTTTCTTGATTGTTATAGGGCGTGTCGGTGATCCAAGGCATCCGTCGGACGGAAACTTGTGAATTTGCTTGTTTGAAGTGGTGAGTGTACTTTTGCATGATCTTATGCTTCATTGGTTGTTATACTTGAATCATTGGATTGAATGACTGTGAACTTTGTGCATGAGACGAGAGTGTATTTATCGCTCTCATTCTCTTACTTGTGTAACTGATTACTGAATACTTGTGAATTTGACTTGTGCCTGGCTTAATGTCATTTGGGGCATGAGCCCTACGACTTTACTGTGATACCTGAGTTCAAACCTCAGTGGTCGTTAATCAATTCGAATCGGCAAGGGCCGGTCGATTAGGTAACAAACCATGAGGTTACTGTTTGTCGAGTGGAGTGTTATCTTTCTTGACCCTGTGGTATCCTCGAGTATTATCTCTTTGGTTACTGTAAGGTGTTCGGGTTCGGTAAGGGGAATGTATGGCGGAAGGTACTGGATGAAGTCGGATCTACGGTCATGTTCCTTTCTACGAACGTTGACGGAGGGTCAACGGGATGAGATCAAGACTTGCAATGAGGAAACTGGCTCCTGAGAGCCACCTGTATCCTTTTATTTTGAACTTATTTGTGGTGATTTTATTTCTATGTTTGATGGCCGTGTATAATTGAGTTTGGTTGCATTCGTGAACCTTGGTTGTGTGACTTGCTAGTACCCTCATTGGGCGAAACCTCACTTCTCGTTATCTTTGTTTTCCTTACAGGAACCACTTTTGGAAATCATGATTTTGAAAAGCGAATTGAGCTAGTTAGACATTCTTTTGTTTCTTTTTTTAGCTTCTCGACCGTTGGAAACCCTAAATGTACCTCAATTGGATATTCCCTTTTGATTTGTAAACTCCTTATAATGTGTATGTATAAATGTTTGCTCATGCATAAATGATATAATCTCTTGGGAATGTACCTTTTCTAGTACTATACAAAGTTTACTTGTACTTGACTGGTTTGTGACGTGGCAGTCACTATTCATTTCAGTTTCATTTTCGTTTTTCGTTTTGCGTGATCGTGGTTACCCTTAATCGTTATAATATCTTTCGGAATGTTTTGGTTCGTGTGTATGATCGTTTTAGTAGTTCTGACGAGAGTTGGGCAGGCAGTTCGCTAACCCTTAGGGTATGCCCTAGGGGGAGGTGGGACTGTCACAATGTGCACCTACAATAACTTGTAAGATTCGTAACCGTTTTTTCCACACTGAGTATGCCAAACTTCACAATTTGTTATTCCTTCTGTGTCACATTGTCAACTTATAACCTGCTCTAATACTTATTCAGTTCCAACACAGAAACTTGTCCCTCTTTATGCAACTAAACCAATAATCATACACCAATGTAGTAGTAAATATGAGACGCACAACTGAGTACAAAACATTTGAACTCTATTTCTTCTCTGTACCTGTTAAACCACAGCATGTAACATTTATCCAATACTGTGTTCATGCACACGAACTAATACGCGACTTACACCAATGAAGAGCCAAATACGACATCCCAATTTCAAACTAACATTTCTAATCCACAACATGTAACAGTTCTCCAACATTGTGTTTATGCATAACAACGAATGTAGCAGTGTATGATACACTCAACACGTTGTACTATCTACTTAGTACATACTCATTATAATCTACACCCATTTTGTACACATACGAACTCCCAAACCCATGCACACATTTTCTCAAGCAGTTGTGCCGCAAGATTTCCCCCTCCTTTCCCACTCTCACGCCGTCATGCTCAAAGACTAACACATAATACTCCAATCATGCTGCACTTATTAATTACTATACACAAAATTGTGCTCACGTGATATCCCTCTAAGCAATCATCATACTGTACACCAACAACATCCACAAGTAAGGTCCTTCAAATTTTTTGTCATATTACACACGTTACTACATCATCCTAAGACTCAAAATTATTTTACCTGACTGATTTGCGGTCGTTCACTACTCCGGATCCTACGATCTTCCACTCTTCAAATTGGGTTCACCTTTCTTCTTCTTTTAATAAACCCGAATCACCAAAATTTGTCCATGACTCCACCACTTCTTGCTTCTCCTTGCTGTTATTTTCCTTCAACAATGCCGCACTTCCATATCTTTTCACAATGTCACATTGGAGAGTGTTGCCAATCTCCTATTTTTCTCTGTTATTTCTCCTCTCGTAGCTTTTTGCAAGCAGTTGTGAATTTCAGCAACTGCTTCGTTTGGTTTGGGAGGGAGTCTAAGTGCGGCTCTTTGTTTTCAACCTTTCGTTTTGGGCGGGACTTTGCTTACTAATGGTGCTGACGTTCCATAACTTATCGTTACGGTCAGCACTTCTATCCAATTTTTTTACCTTCTCACCTAATAAAACGACGTCGTTTTGGGCCAAACAAAAGCCTTCAGACGTGGTTCATTTCTCGCCTTTCCTTTCTGTTTGTGAGATGACCGCTCGAGAATGATCAATCTAATGACCGTTCCCGCCCCTAGTCCAATTTTCTTCAGGTTCCACGTGCCAAGTTTCCCCCCAAAAACTCCTTCCCCAGTACGAAGATTGCACCATCTTGTTGAAATTTATTTTGGCTTCCTATTGATCTTTTCCGACTCTTTGTTATACCATGTGTAGACAATGGAATTTTATTAAATTTAAAAATTATCATTGGTCTATAAATTATTTCTATAGCCAATTTTTATTCAATTGAATATAGCCATATATTATGCACACTTGGGAAGTTGTGCTATTCGGCAATCATTCATGTCTCTCCACATATCAAGGTGAGGTGTTGCGCCAATTAAAGTTGTCAAGATGTCTCAGCCAATCAAATTATGCCATATCACATGTCTATATGACTTGGCAAAATTATGGATAAATATCTAAATAATTATTTCTTTATTAAAGAAATAATATTTGGGGTTATTTAATCCATTTAGATGTCTTATATACTGCAATATCTTATCCAATCAAATGGCGCCACGTCATATGTCCTTACAAGTTTGACCAATCAAGGAACTACTTATTGATATTACCCCTTTATTAATAAATATAAAATGAAGAGATAATACTTAAGTTAGCACAGTCCTAATATGACTACATGTCTTGCAAGACAAGTAGAGTGACATACGTGTTTTCAACCTCTACCTCATACTACAGTTATAAATAGGGGTCTCTCTACCAAGTCAGAGGACATCAGAAGGCATCTTATACGCTCAAGTATTGAAGCTCCAAGCATTGAGGTTGGAGTATTGGAGTTTACTGGAGTATTTGGAGTTTACTGGAGTATTGGTTGAAAGCTATCAACCAATAATTTTCAAGAAGCGAACTAATCTTGAAAGTGTTGCATAGAACCTCATTTTAAAAAATGTTAACAAAATTCTTTTATATGAATAGGATAATGAAAATGCATTGAGGTTAAATTGTACGAGCTTAGAATTTGCAGACCACTTTGTTGGAAACCACGTCAAAGATAGTGTAAACTTTCAGAGAAAAAAAAGACTTTATTGGACGTATAATAATTGCACATCCAACAGAAGGTGACAGATACTACCTTAGGCTTCTCTTGTCAAAAGTTTGATGTCCCACTTCATTCGAGAACTCACAAACTTATAATGGAGTTACAGTGATACTTATAATGGAGAAACTTCATTCGAGAACTCACAAACTTGTAATGGAGTTACAGTTGATACTTTTAGAGAGGCTGCATTAATTCGAGATTTATTGCAAGATGATAATACCCAAGAAATTTGTTTGATAGAAACCTCACTTTTAAAATGCCTTATGAAATGAGAAGGTTTTTTGCTATACTCTTGGTTTACTCTTGTCCCAATACCCAAAAGCAACTCTAGGAGAAATTCAAAGCACCAATGTTAAGAGGATCTCTAAGATGCTCAACATTGTCCATTTTTGAAAATAAAAAACAAAGCTCTACAACAATAGATGGTTTTCTACAAACAATATGGAAGAGCATACGTATGTATAATTTAATTTCCCCCTAATTTGTCTTACAATGATGTAGAAGACCAAACTAGAGAGTTGCAAGTAGAAAAAGTATTGTTGTTACACCTCAGGATTGAGTGGAATTGACATGCTTAATAAAAAATAAAAACAAGCATTTAAAATGATTTCTGAGAGGATCGATTCAAGAAAAAGTGCCCACTTTCTTCATAGATGGTCCTAGAGGAATGAGAAAAACGTTCCTTTATAGGACTTTATTGGCAAATGTGAGAAGCAAAGGCTTTCTTGCTCTCACAACTACCACTTTAGGAATTGTAGCTTCTATCTTACCTTGTGGTAGAACTCCACATTCTCTAATTAAAATCCCAATTGAATTTTTCTAAGGATACAATATGTAGATTCAGTAGGCAAACTTCTCTAGCAATAATGATTAGAGAGCAAAGTTTATAATTTGGGCTGAGGGTATCAATGTGTAAAAAATAGCAATTGAAAAAATTGGATCACTTGCCAAAAGACCTCATGGGTTCAAGTGATATCTTTGGGGGAAAAGTTGTTGTCCTTGGAGGAGATTTTAGACAAACACTTCCAATAGTCTGAAAAGTAATGAAAAGTGGAATGAAAAGTGCTTGTCTAATCAATTCTCTAATATGAGATGAACTTGAGAAAACTGAACTTGACTGAAAATATGAGAGTAAGATTAGATACTTCATTTATTGAATTCCTATTAAAGATCAAAAGATGGGACGATACATATAGGGCCTAATGGACACGATCAAAATCCCATCTTCTATCTTAGTTACTTACAATAAATGAATCTTATGCTCTCCAAAAACTCATTTAGATGGTATATCTTGAAATTGCCAATGGATATGAGATTTTGCCTTCTTCACTAAATAGAGCAATACTAACTATAAAAGAATCCCTTTGTAGATGAAATAAATGATGCTCTCATGTATAAATATCTGGGGGAAGCAATCGAATATTTAAGCTGCGATGAGACACTAAATGAAAATGAAAATCATCAAGTTGAATATGTTAGTTTACTAAATATTTTGACTCCCAATGGTTTACCACTACATAGATTAATTTTTGAAACCAAATGCAGTGATAATTCTCTTGATAAATCTTGATCCAACTAAGAGATTATGGAATCAGCTAGACTTATAGTCAAATCCCTTAGTAAAAAATGTCATTCATGCTAACATTTCATTCGGTGAATTCTTTGGAAAAGATGTTTTCATCCTCGAAATTCCAATGCGACCACCAAGTGATGACCAATATCTAGTCCCATACAAAAGGATTCAATTTCCCTTTCTTTTGTGCTTTGCAATGACTGTCAACAAAACACAAGGACAGACTCATATTTTGTGGGATATACATGAAAGAACCTGTTTTTTTCCCATGGTCAATTGCATGTTTGCCTTTTCAAGAGCAAAAACAATTTCAGCAGTTAAATTAATAATAAAACCAACCTACTTTAACTCCTCAACACATGGATAGTACAAAAAACATAGTGTATAAAGAAGTTCTCGCAGCAAGTACCAACAAGTACACAATTATTACCAACAAGTACGTTATCGCTTATATTTCTAACTACTTTTATAGTTTTTCCCTTGCATGTTGCCCTTCCATTGTACTATTGCACTGTCGCTTAAAGAAATATAATATTTTTTTCACTTTGTCATAGTGCAATTCAAAATGCCTAGACTGATACGAATCCACCTCGACTGGCATGAACTTGTATCCCACGTAGCTCCGGATCTAGACTAAGAATCAAGTTGGAGGTGCGGTACCCTTGACCCTTGAAACCCGCATAGTTGCGAACCTATTGAACTTAATCTCAACCCACAACTAAACAAGAAATGAACCAAGGTTTTAGGTAGAAGACGCCACAACAATGGTGGTTTATTGGTTGATAAGTCCAAGAACACTTAAGAGCAATTCTCAAGTATTCAAGCAAGGATCTCTTGGAAAAAGAGAGTGCAAAACTCACAAGTTTTGGCTAAGAAATTTCGTTATTCAAATCTGAAAAATAAGTGCTAAAGGCTATATTTATAGCCTCTTACAAGACTCAAGAATCCTAACCGGATTTGGAAACGGATGCTATTTTCCTAAACCTAATTGACTATGGTCTTGGTCAACATGACCTAGACTTTATTTCCTAATTCAAATGACTGTTTTAACCCTTAAACTAATCACTAATAATCGACTAACAATCTAAATTATTAACTAAACAAGACATCACGAATTTGCTCAACTCGATCTTCTTTAATCCTCGGATCCGATGCCTTGATCTCCATTCTCATTTGCATCCATGACTTGAATAAGTGTATAAAGTGTTGTATCTTCATGATCAAGTCCTTGAATGCTACGTGTATCACCAACTTGAGCTTGTATATCACGAACTAAGGCTTGAAATGACTCTCTAAGCTTCTTAGCACGTGCTCGAGTGATCGGACCACTTGAAACGGCTTGAATGGTACTGCCTTGAGCCGTGGGGTTCTCTTCATTCCCCTCTCTTGTAGGCGATTTGCCCTCAAATCAAACTCGTCATCTGCAAGGAAAGGACTCAAGTCAGCGACGTTAAAGTAGCATGCACACCATTACTCACCTGGTAGGTCAAGCTTGTATGCGTTGTCATTGATGCGCTCCAGGACTTGAAATGGTCCATCACCCCTTGGTAAGACCTTGTTTCGCCTGTTGCACGGAAAATCGTTCCTTTTTCATGTGGATCCATACCCAATCGCCTGTTTGAAGACCATCTTGCGATGCCCTTATTAGCACTTTAGACATATTGAAGTGTGTGTTTCTCTATATTTGCTCTTACCTTGCCCATGGAGCTCGCGCACATACTCAGCTCGATTCTTCCTATCTTAGTTCACTCTCTAGAAACAGGTAGTGGAGACAAATCTAGTTGTGTGAGAGGGTTTAAACCATAAACAATTTCAAATGGTGAGTATTGGTAGTGCCGTGAACTGTGCGATTATATGCGAATTCGACATGTGTAGGCAGTCTTCCCAAGTCTTTGGATTTCTTTTGATAATAGCACGTAATAGAGTGGAATATAGTTCTATTGACTACCTCAGTTTGTCCATCCATTTGTGGATGACTCGAAGTAGAAAATAGGAGTTTAGTTCCAAGTTTACTCCATAAGTGTCTTCTAGAAGTTAACTCAAGAACTTAACATCCCTATCAGACACAATAGTACGTGATAAACCATGTAAACGAACAATTTCTCTAAAGAACAAGTCGGCCACGTGTTTTGCATCATCGGTCTTGTGACATGGAAATAAAATGAGCCATCTAGAGAATCTATTTATTACCACATAAATAGAGTCATGGTCATACCTAGTTCTAGGCAATCCAAGCACAAATCCATTGATAAATCTACCCAGGAACACTAGGAATGAGTAAAGGTGTGTAGAGACCATAGGGGTTTACCTTAGATTTTGCATGATGACAAGTAGCACATCGTTGTACCCTTATGTTCCACATCACGCTTCATCCTTGGCCAGAAAAAATGTTCTTGAAGTATAGACAAGGTCTTTGCTACTCCAAAGTGTCCCATGAGGCCTCCTCCACGAGCTTCTCTAAACCAATAAGTCCCGTAGGGAACAAGCTGGTATACATACTTATCTTTGAAGAATAAAAATCCTTGTGAGTTTATAGTAATGCTCATGCATTTGTTGTGGTAAGGCACTGAAGGTTTCTCCAAAATCGGGGTCAGTGGCATATTATTCCTTAATAAGCTCAAAACCCAACAATTTAGCATCAAGTGAACTATTAAAAGTGTACCTCCTTGATAACGCATCAGCAACAATGTTGGTTTTGCCCAGCTTTATATTTGATCACGTATGGGAAGCTATCAATGAAAGCAACCCATCTAGCATTGTCGCTTGCTTAGCTTGTTTTAGGGACTTTAAGTGTTAAGCGACTCGTGATCTGTGTGTAACACGAACTCCTTTGAACACAAGTAGTGCTGCCATGTTTGTCGGGCTCGAACCAAGGCCAACAACTCTTTATCATAGGTTAATTCAATGACGCTCCATTCAACTTCGCTAAAATATGCAACGGGTCGGCCCTCTTGAAGTAACATGGCTCCAATACCAAACCAGAAGCATCGCACTCAACTTTAAAAGTGTGGTCAAAATTGGGTAAATGAAGTACATGTGCATGTGTGAACTTGTGTTTTAAGTAATTGAAAGGGACTTAACTTATTCTTCACCCTAGAAAAACTTCTCATTTTTCTTGATGATTCGATGTTAGGAGGGGCTGCAATGGTGCTAAATCCTTGACAAAGTGCCTATAAAAGCTTACCAGACCATGAAGCTTCTTACTTTGCTCACGATTGGTAGGGTGTCGGGCCACTCTTCGATTGCCTTGATTTTGCCTTGATCAATATGTAATTCCCTGTTCACTTACCACATATCATAGGAAAGTAACTTGGTTAGTACAAAAAGTGCATTTCTTAAGGGTTAGCGTAGAGGCTTTCCTTTCGAAGACTTCCAAAACAACATTCAAGTGTTTAACATGTTCATCTAGATTTTTGCTATATACCAAATATCATCAAAGTAGACCACGACAAACTTGCCTAAGAAGGGATGTAAGACATTGGTTCATCAATCTCATGAATGTACTTAGGGGCATTGGTAGGTCAAAAGGCATGACTAACCATTCATACAGTCCATGTTTAGTTTTAAATGCGGTTTTCCACTCATCCCCTTCTTTCATTCTAATCTGTGGTATCCACTCTTTAGATCAATTTTGGTAAATATGACGACTCCATGCAGTTCATCAAGCATATCATCAAGATGAGGAAATAGGATGACGATACTTTACCATTATAGCGTTTATGGTTCTACAGTCTGTGCACATCCTCCACAGTTCCATTTTCTTTGGTACTAGCAAAACTGGCACTGCATAGGGGTTTAAACTTTCTCGTACCCATCCTTTACTCAAAAGGTCATCCACTTGTCATTCCATTTCTTTGGTTTCCTCAGGATTGATCCTATACGGTGGCTTGTTTGGAAGTGATGCACCAGGGACAAGGTCGATTTGGTGCTCAATGCCTCGTATAGGTGGCAAGCCACTTGGAATTTCTTCAGGAAAGACACCTTGGTATTCCTGCAAGAGGTTAGCAACACTACTAGGCAAAGACACAACAAGTTCATTAGTAGTTACTAAAACCGGTTTGCCACTAAAGTAGACGAAGAGGTTGATTAGTGTACAAAGCTTGTTTTACGTGTTTAATCTTGGCAATCATGCTTTGTTTCTCACTTTCTTGCCCTCTATAACCGACTCTACTTTTTCTTTTCCCTTACTTGTACTCTCGGCCTCCCCTTTCATCTTGTTACTCATATTTTTCCTTTTGTCGCACTCAAGCTCATATTCTTTTTGAAGTCTAGTTTGATCTTCATGCACTTGATGTGAAGTTAAAGGTGCAAGTGTTATCTTTCGGTTGCCCAAGACAAAGGAATATTTGTTAGTGAATCATGCATGACTCGTCTATCAAATTACCATGGTTGACCTAATATTATGTGGGCAGCTTGCATAGGCACAACCTCACATAAAATTTCATCTTCATAACAACCAATGCGAAAAGAAACGAGTACTTGTTTAAGGACATGTACTTTCTCCGCTATTGTTGAACCATTGCAACTTATATGGATACGGGTGATTACTTGTTGGTAGGCTTAGTTTGTCGACCATCAACGAGCTTGCGACAGGTGCAGCTTCCCGGATCAATCACCAAGCTACACGTTTTATCCTTGACTTGGCAGCGAGTGTAGAAGATATTCTCACGCTGAAACTCCTCGCGACTAGATTGAGTAGTAAGCGCACGTCATGATACCAATCCAACTATTCCGGCTGATGGTTGCTCCTCAATTTCCTCCTCGTTGTCCTCCTCAATGAGGGATGGTATTCCTTTATCTTCTTCATCGGTCAAGACTTCTCTATTCGGTAGTACTAACATGGTTCGTTGGCTAGGGCATTGAGATGCGATGTGTCCATAGCCTTGACACTTGAAGCATTTAGTGTCTCAGCTCCTATTTTTGGTACCATCCTTGGCAGCCTTTGGATCATTCCTTTGGGTTGGGTTGGCCAAGACTGTGAGGACCCAAAAAATTTACTTATTTTAATCTCATATTACTGGTTTATTTAAATATTTATTCACCCGTTTTCCCTGAATAATTTATTTCAACCATTTTAAAACCATTTACATGGAACTATGACTTGCATATATTTTTAAAACGTCTCGTTAGTAAATTTAATTTTTGAAAACTCGTTTAATGAGATTTAGCGAATACGCGTTTGGAGGCAATATTTGATTGAGAGTACAGCGACCTTGGAGATTTGAGAACTCATGCGTTAGTCTTAAAATAGTTATTTTTATGATTAATTACCCTAGTATTGGTTAGTTATATTATCGTTACAAGAATTCCTTAGAATTTGCACTTTATCGCGCGCGAGTCGGAAGTTCGCGTTTTCACGCGCGCGACTAATTGAAGGACCTTAGAAATTTATTTTAGACTACTAAGAGTGAATAATAATAGTGTTAAAGGAAGTGCATTAGAGGTTTAGTGCACAAATGAAACAAACCCGAGAGAAAACGGACACAAAACGCGCGCAGGGGAAACACTATTCAAAATTGACTTTTGCTCAACTTTTAACCACAAAATACCAAAGCTTCCAAAGAAAGCTTCATTCATCAGATTTTTCTCTCTTACTCCTCACTCAAGGCTGGCCGAAATTCCTTAGGGAAGAAGAAGAGCAAGAGCTCTTTCCATTGCACTCCATTCTTGCACCATTTCACTCCAAATTTACCACACAACTTCCACTTCACTTGGAGATTCACTTGGACTAGGAAGGAAGCATCTTTTTCACGGTTTCTTGGATCTTTTAGGAGTGCAAAATTTCTGATTTATCATCAAAGCAAGGAGGTAATCATCCAAACCATCCAATCTTCCATTTTTAGCTTTAGTGGGTTTGATATTGGCCATCAAGCTTGTAGCTTCATTGTGGGTGTCGTTATTTGGTTGTAAATAATTGGAGTGGGCTCTATGAAATCCCACAATGGATGTATTGGACTGATATAGTGATTATAATTGTGGTTTGTGTTAATTAAGTGGTAAACAAGGTGAGATTAGTAGGAAAATTGAAAGGAAAGTTGAGAAAAATTTCGGTTGGTAGCTAACCAATTCTGCCCTATTTTTACCGAGCTTGAGATTCGAATTTTTGTTGATCAAATGACCTTGAATCTAATGTAAATATGTTATATAGGATGTGTGGAAAGGTTCCAACAAAAATCACTTGATTTGGTTGAGAAAAAGTTGAGTTTTGGGCAAGAACAAAACTGGAAAATCGTATAATAGGGGCCTCTGGCAGTAAACTTTGAACGATCATAACTCTCTGCTCGGATGTCGAAATCAAGTGCCGTTTGGGCATTTGAAACTAGACATCCGTAATTTTCTAACGGTGTATATTCACCTTTTAATTCTAAGTGAGTCATCTGTAGTGACTAATCAAAGTCGACGGCTCTGTTCTGCCAGTGCAACCAAGGAAATTGTAGAAGCTACAACCTGTGGCTCCATTTTCTCTTATTTTCAAACTGAGTTTCAAAATGACTCCTTCTGATGAAATGTAGCCTTTTGAATGTAGTTTCCAACACTACCAACCATGCTCAATATTTCAAGTTGTATTGAGTGAGATATAGCCTAATTCCCACACTGTACTAAAGCTGGAAAACCCTAATTTTGGCTAGCCGAATGGCCTCATTTGACTTGGGACTTGTTGTTTCAAAAATTTTGATATCAATCACCTACCAAATGTATATTAGATTTTTCTTGGACCTTAGTGTCACCAATGTACCAAATTGGAGTGATTTCATTGGACAAAATGTTTGAAAAGAGCAAAGGAAACAAGAAGACAGACTTGTCTTCGAAATTTCTTGAACTTTGGTAGTTTCGTTAACTACCTTCCCATGCGAATTTTCGAATGAAATTTTATGGAGGAGTAGTCCCCATATGAAAGTTGAATTGTACCAATTATTGTGTCATTCTAAGATTTTTTTAAGATACAAATGATAGGCCAAAATTGTCTTCAAAATCTGAAAAATTTACCAATAGTCTTCCTTTTGGGCCAACTTTGACCTGCTATATTTTGGCACTCAAAACTCCGAATTTAGCTCCGTTTACTGTGTTTGAAACTTTGTTTAGAACTTGTATTGTAGTACAAATTTCAGAGGCTATTTCATATTTTTTGAATTTTGCCGAATTTCCAAAGTTTACCGAAAAACAAGACCAAAACTGTCTTGTGAGCCTATAGCAGCCACTTTGGGCTGAAATTTGAGTGTCTTCCATTTTGAATCTTGGAAAAATGTCTTCTAGGAACTTTTAGTACTTTGGAACTAGTTTCCAATGGTATCAAGTTTTTCAATTTTGGACTTATTGAGTGCAAGATATGATTTTTCAAAAATTGCTCTTTAAAACTGAAATTTTCGAATTTGAGGGGGATTGAGTTTTTATAAACTCTTCACTACCCTTCGATATTGAATGACCGTTTTAGACTTGATTTCTTGAAGAAAAGTAGCTTTTCCCTGCATTATTAAACTCCAATTTTGAGTCTAGATTTACGAGTAATTAAGGCTCTCTTTCGTGATATTTTCTTAGATTGTATAAGTGTACAATCTTCCTTGTTAATAAGGGGTTTATAAGTGATAGTGTATGATAGTAAATTATATTTTGTTCAAGCACTCAAGGGGACATTCAAAAGGAACTCGAAGCAGACACCTAAACACTTGTTTGAGCACTTACTTCCTTACTTTAATTGGTAAGTATCAAGTGCATGTTAAATGCTTATGTGATTGAAATGTGAATTGTACAAGTGTTATACATGATACGTAAATTTGTCGAGACGAGTGTGTACTTTATCGCGCTCATTCTCCCTTAAGTGATGCTACAATTGAATTGTCCTATGTGAATTGATATTCGAATTGTGTGAAGTGAATTGCTATGTGAATTAAGTAAAGTGTTGCTATTACAAACCATATTTGTGTCGTGATGTCGAGTGGAGTGAATCTCCTCGACTTATGTGTATACTTGTGGGGACGCCCTCGTCCTCTTTTTTTTTTTAATTATGCGATACTTGTTACTGGAATACATATGATCGGTAATTGTTCATAAACATGTCTAACTCACAAGTTCTGAGCAGATGCATGTACCACACCAATCTGGGTGGGAGGTGCCTCTCATACCGTCTCATTGTTACAATCGGTTCCCTGAGCGATAGCATGTACCACACCAATCTGGGTGGGAGATACCTCTCATGTTGACTCAAAACACTAAACAAATAATCGATTCTCGGAGCGATAGTATGTACCACACCGATTCGGGTGGGAGGTACCTCTCATGTCTACTCAGAACCATAAACGTATAATTGATTCCCTAAGCGATAGCATGTACTACACCGATTCGGGTGGGAGGTATCTCTCATGTCGATTCAGAACCATAAATGGAGTAAGTGAAGTTCTACGGATTTAATTACCTATCCGGGTGACGGAGTGTCATCCCGAGGAGGTATTGGATTGAACTTTGGCAAAGCAAGTGGAAATCAGTTCTTGAGAGCTCCGGTATCCTACTCAAGTGTGTGTAATTGTAATCGTGAATTACTTGAATGTTATAACTTTATTTCTCGCTTAAATGATATTATTATTTGAATTACGTGTTTTGCATGTTTTCTTGGCCACACGAGCATTCGCTCACCCCGTTAGATCTGTTTTCCTTAACAGGAGCTGAACTGGAAGGGATTTTGAAAAAACCTACTTGATGACTCTTTTGACTAGAATTTTGGAATGTATTTGTCTAGACATCCTTTTGGGAAGTTGTATATTTTGGAGTGGATGTATTTTGAACTTGTGATGTAAGATTAAATATTTATATATGGAAATGACTTCATACCTTTATTCCGACTTTCATTGTTAGTAATGTATCTTAAATTTGAATTGGAATTGTACTGAGTCCTGGCGAGAGTTGGGCAGACGTCCCGCGGATACCCTTTGATTCGCCTTAGGGAGAAGTGGGGGCGTCACAAAGACTCCTCTCGATTTGGGTGGATTTGGTGAAGTCGAGCCCTTCTCTTCTCTTTTTGGTGGCAGGGTTCTCCAATTGCTGGATTGGAAGGTGGGGTTTGAACGTGCATTACCCCTTCTCTTGAGTCGCCTTTCTACCTTGATGGCCTTGTCTAGCAACTCATTCAAATCAAGGTAGTGATGTAGCTCCACTATATCAACAATGTCGGTTCTCAAACCCCTTAGAAATCGAGCCATGGTTGCTTCTAGGTCCTTACGAACATCAGCTCTCATCATGGCCATTTCCATTTCTTTGAAATCTTCAACCGTTAGACTACCTTGAGTGAGAATTTGCAACTTGTTGTGTGTGAGAACTCCGAAAATTATCTTTATTTTAACTTATTTCTTTGAGCACATTTTCTTTACTTTACTTGCATTACCCTAAGATTAAATCACTTAAAACATTTCCTTGTATTGCATTGCATTTGATTGCTTTTACTTGAATTGTAACATATCCTAGACTTGGCATATTTTTTATATATATCTCACTAGATACACTTTGACCAAATATTCTTTTATTTGTGGTTGGAACTTTATATGATAGTTTAGAGGTGTTAAATAGACATTGGAACATTTGGAGGGTAGAAACTTCATTAGTCAAAGATTAAGGGAAGAAAGGGCCAAGATTGGGCCAAGTGGCAAAACCTTATCCATCCATCTTATTTGACTAAAGGATTAGAGGAAATTTAAACCATCTTGGAACCATTATTTCCCTAACTTGGCCGACCCTCTTGAAGCTTCCAAGGGAAGGAAGAAAACTCCATCTTCTTGCTTTTAAAGCCCTAGTTTGAACTTGAGCAAAAATCATAAGAGAAGGAACTTGAGTGAGTGAGTGAACCACCTTCAACCCTAGAGTGTGTTTCAAGCCTAGAGCTTTGGTTTTGGTGGTTGTTTTGGTGCTTCAAACTTCACATAAGAGAGGTATGTGAACCTTAAATCCTAGTTTTCTTGTACTATACCAAATATTTAAAGTTTTGATGGCAAACTAGGAGTCAAATGGATGTTGGTTGTTTTGCATACCATGTGTTTGATGAATTACTTGAGCTTTGTTCATAGCTTTCCTTCATGTATTTACATGTTTTGGACCCTTTTTGAGTTAAAGATAATACTTGGTATGATGTTTAACTTAACTACAATGAAAGGATAAAGGTTGGTGATATAAGTGAATAGTGGACTGATTTGTTTGCTCTTGGCTGACCGGTTTTGTAGGAGAGGTTTCTCCTTGATTTTGTAATTCATTTGCACCTTATTTAAGTCTAAGAAACTTGAATAAACATTGGTTTAAGATTTAGTGTGAGTTTATATGGAAATTAAGCAAGACAAGTGGCTGTTTTTGGATAAGAAATGGACTGTTTTGGTTTCTTTTGGTGGCTAAACTGTTTTGACTCTTTTAATCATTTATGTGTATTGCATTTGGAGCTCCAATGGTACTAGATAACTTACTCCCCTGTATATGAACCATAGGAGATTGAATTGGATGAATTTGAATCAAAACAAGTGAAGTTAGCATCAAGAACTAGTGTAACTTTACTAGGGTTTTAGGGCTGATCAGAACTGGAAAATCAGCCAACTTCCCAGGATCACTAGTACTGATAGAAGATGAACTAGAGTATGAATTTGGTACTGTTAGAAAGTCCTTCGAGTCTAATTTCCAACGCCACTAACGGGGTGGGAGCGACTGTTTTACCTGCAAGACTACTTTAAGAGATATGGCCGTTTTTCCGAAACTGCGTAGGACGACTGTTTTACCGGCGAGACTACTTTGAAGTTAAATGAGATTTTTCTTTTACTCAACTTTCTTGCACTTATTAAACTTGTTTTGTTATGACCTTTTACTGCATTTTGGGCCTAACTTGCAAGGTGAATTAAGTAGATCTAACCACTCACTTGGTCACCTAATGAACTTACATTTGGGTTGCAAAATGAACCAAGAATGTTAACGACTTTCACTCGTTGCCCTAGGATTTGGGAAACGGAGATGATGGTTATATGCTATATATATGCTTGATTTAGTGAGTTGTTGGCCTGGTATGTATATGCTTGAATTGAGACTGTTTTGTGGTAAGAATGAAGTCTTGAATTGACTGGAAAAATATTGGTAAACACAAAGGAAGTGCTGCTGAAAAGTTGTGTGCAGGGAACCTTGGGCAGTCTTAGGAAATTTGTTATATCTTGGTATAGAAAAGTCAGAATTGAGTTCTATTTATTGTGTTTGACTAGATTTAGAGTACTTTTAACTATGAAAATTTCATACATTTTCTCAATTTCTATGAATATCTGTGATTTTTCAAAGTTGACTAATTTGCCATACCTGTTCTGTCCTTTGACTAGATGAAGCAGCAACTTGAGGATGGAATTTGGCTAACTTGTGGACTGAATCTTACAAATGTTCTTCTGGGAAATTGTAACCCTTTGAGTCTATTTTCCAATGGTATAAAGTTTATAAATTTTGGACTTAAGAAACTTGAGATATGATTTTTCAAATAATGTTGCGCAAAAACTGAAAAATTCTGTTCTCTTAGAACCGTTTTTACTTTCATTTCCAACTTTAAGGTTGGAGTTGGTAAATCATTTTGGGTATGGTTTATGAGTGGAATTGAGGTTTAAGAGAAAGAAAATGAAGTCTTAGAAACCTTAATTTCTTCATGTATTTTGACTTTGTATTGCTAGCCTTTTTATATAATTTGTGACCACAGGACTCAAGAGAGTTCAAGAGGACGAACCAAGGTTAAAGTGAAGGATGGCAATTGATTGGTTAGTATTTCAAATACATGAAAATATTTACGTGGAATGTCTCCTTACTTCAATAACATGCTTACTTGGTTAAAGTAATTACTCTTGAATTGATAACCTTTGGGACGAGGATGTACTTTATCATACTCGATCCTTTGTAGTTCATTTCGTGATATTGATATGAAATGAAATGCTTTGCTTGCACTTGATTTGTTTGTCACTCGGGTGGTTATCTCACCGATGTACGCGTTACATGATCATTGTTGTTAGACAATGCTAGGTACTTGACTTCTTGTCTCATAGGCAAGTGTGTATTTTATCGCACTTGATTTAGCTCGACTAAATTTGTGAGCTTTTATTAAAATATGTGTTAGCCGTTTTGTTACAACTGAAAAGTGGCCAGAATTCGGCCACTTTCTGGCCGGATTTTGTGGCCGGATTTACTGAGAAAATTTCTGATTTCGGTAATTTTTTTTCTAGTTTTCTTGTTTGATCAGGGTTCTTAACCACCTGATTTTCAACTGTTTGGACTTAAAATACTTGAAATGTTTAAAACATGATATGCTGAATTTATTTGTGACTTGAACCCGTTTAGGCGAGTGTGCTCTTATGTACACTCAATTGACCCGACTTGACTAAATACTTGATATCTCTTTCACGCATGATTAAATCGATTGGAGAGTTATCTCGTCAACATTAGTGCTGAGTGGTAACATGTACCATACTCTATCCGAGTGGGAGGTATCTCTCATCCCGTCTCAGTACCTCCATCCTGTTTTGTCGAGTGGAGTGTTATTTTCTCGACTAACCGGTATGTCCGAATATTACCACCACTGTTTATTTCTGAATACGGAACGTTAAGTGACAACTAACGTCTCCAAACTTTACTATGTGAGCGTTGGATAACAACCAACGGCTCCAATCTTGATTAACTGAATACTTGGGGCTATAAGCCATATCCTGAATTACTGAATATCTGGGACTATAAGTCCAACCTAGAGTTAATTGGTTGAATCGAGCCAGTAAGGGTTTGATCAAGGAGATCAACGAACCTTGGGTACTTCTTAGACGTTCGGGCTCGGTAGGTGGTTGATCGGTGGACAGAAACTGATGTAAAGTGGAGATCTACGGACGTTATACTTTCGTGGTTGACAGAGTGTCAATGGACCTTGATCAAACTACTGTGGAACTTACTCTTGAGAGTAACCTATATCCTTTGCCATGAATGTGTTCTTTACTTTACACTTTTACATGATCTATTTGGTGATTTACTTAATTATATATTAGGTCATGATTTGTTTGAGTTTTGATTTGTTTTTTGATATCCGGTGTATGGTCTTGCCTGTTATATTACCTGTTTGGTTACTTGGAATTTCACTGGATTTTTAGTTCATTCTACGCCATTTGTTTTCCTTACAGAGATGAGAACATGAGAGGTTGAATTGAGAAAAGTCTCGATTTCTTCTAAAATTGTTAGTTGCTCGAGCGTGTACTTCATAGATATCTAGCCAGTTTGTTTGGTTCGATTTTGTAAGTCTAATTCTTTGATTGTATTTATAGGTCGTGTGGATGTTGGAGGACCATGAGTGTATATGTTAAAGGTTGTAATAACTATCATTTTTTTATATTGAGGATTTTTTTTTATTTGTAAGTTTTCATGAATTATGACTGAGCCCTAGCGAAAGTTAGGCAGGTGGTTCGCCAAACCCTTGGGTACGCCCTAGGGGAAAGTGGGGCTGTCACAGGTGGTATCAGAACTGCTTCGCGTGGTGTGTACGCGGAGTGAGTTTGAGGCCAAGTGGTATTATAGTTCCGATTATATGAATAAGTGGAAAGGACTAGGTGCTCTTATTGGATGTAAGTTATAAATCATAACTGTTATAAGTATGTAGACACCAAATTTTTAATTTTAATTTAATTTTAATTTAATTTAATTTTAATTTTGATAATTATTATCTATTTTCATCTCATGACTTTGCTCTTAGACATTTTTAGCATTGTAGATATCAAATTTTTAATTTAGTTTTATTTATTATTTTTTTATAATTCATTTTTGCTCATTAGTTTCTTAATTTTTGTTTTAAGACATTTTTAGCATTAAAATTTATCGAAAAAGAAAATTGTTCACAAAAATATGCTTTAATTCTTTTAGATTCAATTTATAAAAAAGTAGTTGTTTGTTTACCTAAAATTAAGTGAAAATTAGTAAAATATAAAATAAAATAAAAAAGAAAAATCATCAATCAAAATAAAAAAAAAAGTGTGTGCCTCTGCACGTGCGCCATTTTGTTTCCCATGGCCTTTGATACGAAACCATGGAGAGTGCTACAGTACAGAACAAAATCCAGCTGTAAAATTCAGCTCCATTTTTTTTACTTATTTTCTCCTCCGTTTGATCATTCCAACACCAAGCCAGTTGGCTTTAATCTCAACACCAAGAATATTCTAGAACAAGAATTATCAAACGGCTCTCAAAATGATATAAGAAATGCAGTTTCATTCCCCACCCTTGCTATGAGGGTTTAGGGAGGTGAGTTCCCTATAAAAGGATCATAGACGCGGCCAAGAAAGAGAGCATAGTAGGGGTGGTGGCTAAGAGTGAGAGATATACTGGGGGAGGAAACCAGAAAGAGCGAAAGAGATAGGAGATTGAGAGAGGTTGTCGGCTGGGAAACGAAGCAAAGGAAAAAAGGTTTTGAAAGAGAAAGAGCAAGAAGGAAAAGACTACGGATAGTGCAAGAAGGGGAGGAAGAAAAGGGTTTGGGCGAGAAAGGGAGAGAGGGGGTGGCTGAGAGAACGAAAGGAAGCGAAAATAGAAAGGAAACAGAGGGAAAATTCAGGAAATATGCAGAAGAAATTTTCTGCCGAAAACCTAGCCGGGTTGACGAACTAGCCTACTGTGGGGCCAGGTTTTGCTTTGATCTTTGCTTTTTGTGAAGATCTGTTGTTTTCTGCACCTTTTGGGAAGTCAGTAGAAGACGTTTTGTTCACGAACAGTTGGGAGAAAACAGCTTCAAGCG
Source organism: Coffea humblotiana (assembly GCA_023065735.1). Classification (NCBI taxonomy): domain Eukaryota; kingdom Viridiplantae; phylum Streptophyta; class Magnoliopsida; order Gentianales; family Rubiaceae; genus Coffea; species Coffea humblotiana. The sequence goes on along the minus strand of CM041212.1, from coordinate 6,931,221 downwards.
AGTCAAATCTCAACCCAAAGTAGCGCCTTCATAGGTGCTGAAAATTTTCTGCAACACAGTTCGTGGGTTGCATTTTCCGGCACCGCGCGTTTCTTGGGGCATCTTACATTCATTGAGCAGCTATAGTGCTTTCAGGTAATCCTGGATACTTCTTAACTTTGGTTTCATGCAATCTTCATAGAGATCAGGGCCACTTGTGCATGATTCTTCTTCCGTTTCTGAGCTTTGTCATCTTTGATGTTAAAGGGCTGTGGTTAAAGCTTGGTGCCGCTATTGTGCTATTGTTAGGCCTAGTGTGGGTTTTCTTTGTTCATTTAACATGCATTTGAAACTATGAATGCAATTGAGAAGCCACAAACACCTCTTGTTTCTCGTAATCTATATATGCAATCACCTCATCTCTTGCGCATATGTAATCTGATGAACTAAATGTTGCATCTTTGGTCCTTGTCTGTGTGTGTGATGTGGGTCTAAGAACTCTTAGGAGTGAAAAGTACAAGATTTGAGTTTAATTGTTGGCTTGGGCTGGAAGTTGGGTGCTTGTTTGATTTTTCTTTTGATATGAAGGTTGCAGAAACTCAGAAACCTTGTTTATTAGGTTGGGTAGCTTAGTTGATGTTCCTGGTAGTCATGCGAGAGGGTTGGGATTGTTTTTCTTGTCAAAATGGCATGTTGTAGTTTCTTTTCCTTCGTTGTTGTGCGATAGAACTGAGTGTTGAATAGCTGAGAGTTGCAGAGAAACTCTTGCTGCACTTTATTTCTTTCTTTTGCTGTTATTTCTTTTATCCCTGGCAGTCACCAATCCAGATTTTTGCCTTAATTCTGCAATAAAAGTGTAGTATTTCACTTGCTCAAAGTTTGGGGTTGGTCTCTGTTATTCCATTGGCATATTATGAGCATGTTCACCGTAAGTCTCTTCATGGTTGCATGATGTTGTCTCGGAACTCCCTGTGCAGATGTCTAGTACTTTATTTGCTTCATGGTCCGAGAGTTAAGATGTTTTCTCGAATGTTTTGGTTCGACATGTCAAGTGAATGTTAATGTTTTCTTTGCTGCATTTTTTTGTTTTCTTGCTTTCTTGGCTTGGATCCTCTCGGTTGGGATAGCTGAGGATAGGCAACCATGTTTGATCACTGTTAAGACTGATGTTTGGAGATGTGTGTGGGTTTGGTTAATAAATGATGAGTTATTGTGCAATTTTTCGGCATTTCATTTGCTTGAGTTGGAGCTGCAAAGCTTGCAACAGAAAAATTACAGAAGGAAGAACATCAGTGAAGAAACAAGGCTTCTACGTAAGCTTTGCATGAAATTTCCCAAAACTACATTTCAGCCCTTAACTTCTATTTAATGCTACTTTGGCCCAGAAATTCAAATAACTTAATCAATTTTGTCCCTTTAACATGCTATTTTTCTTTAATATGTCTTAACATGATTTTTGGATAGGTTTTTAATGAGTTTTAGGATGAATTTGGAGGTTTAATAACTTCCTCTAGACTTATAGTTTTTTTTATTTTTATTTGAATTTTTAGTGGAATGTTTGAATTTTTTGTCGTTTAATTGTAAAAATGGGTTTTCATTTATTTTGTGAATTTTATCATTTGATTGGTAGGTTTCACCTTAAGTCCCTAATTTTAATGTATTTCCTTTTAGACCCTTAATTTTTGTAATGATGATAAATTGATCCCTCGAACTTCTTTAATTTTTGCAATCAAGTCACTACTTGTTTTAATTTCTTAAACATGGGATGTTTACTTTCTTTTTAATGTCTTTGATTGATTTAATTTCATGCTTATGCTCATATCATGTGATTACTCTTTAATTAAAATGATACCTTGATCCTTTTTATTGTTTTGGAGGGTAAATAAGTAATTTCGTTTCATTAGGAACTCCAACTCAAGAGAGGTATATTGTATCCCTCATTTTGATTTTATTTGATCTTATGTGCCCTTACGTGACTTTATGTGCTTAATTGCATGCCTTTTGAATGTTTTATTTTTATTCATTTATTTATTGGCTTTATTTGTTTTAATTTTATATATTTATTTTAATTTTAATTATTTGAAAGGCATTTAAATGTCGAGTTGTAATAGTTAAGGGTTTGTTTATTTATTTATTTATTTTTATTCCTTCTCCCCTTAGATTGTAGTTAGGACCCCCAAATGTAATAGTTAGAATTTTATTTGCTTTAATTGCTTGTGTATTTTGCATGATTATGTGTTACGTGTTTACCATGATTATGTGTTATGTGTTTATGTGATATTATGGGTTTATATGCTTTATTATGTTTTACATGATTAATTAGTTATAATTAATGTGTGACGTCACCACACTAGTCCAACGCTAGTTGTGGCCTTTTGTTTCAATTTCCCACTAGTCCAATACTAGTGAGAACTCATAGATTTGGGTTAGTCCAATACTAGACCCTTAGGGACCATCCACGCGTTAGATCATGTTGTGTGACTACACTACATTTTCATGCATATTTTCTACTTTTAGTGTCTTTTATCATTTTTGCATGACATCCCTCCTTATATGTATATCCCTTATCCCCTATTTTCCCTATATATATCCCTTATCCCCATATGCGATACATGACATTAGACTTGCATTTCATTTAAGAATTAGAATTAGGGTAGATCATTTGCTTGTTTAGATAGGAAAAATCCCTCGAATATGGGATATGGACGACTTTGGCTTTCTATTTTTAGCACGCTCGTATTCCCTCTAGAAAAAGGAAAAATCTAGTCACGAATCTTAGTTCCTCGCACCCGTTATGATGCATTCCCTTAGGTCACGTACATTTGTTTATTATTATTTTCTTTCTTTTCTTAGAGTCTCATATTTTGCACCTTCGTGACCTCTTCAAATAATTATTTTTGGGCATCGTAATTAATGCGATTGGCACCAACTAAAATTCGAAGAGACATGTTGACCTCGATACATTAGGTCTAGAGTTTGCATTCAGATAGTACGTCCAAATATGATAAATCTTTAGATTAAAAATAAGAAAATCTTTGACTAAATCACGCAACTAACATTAACTAAGTTGAAAGGGTACTTTAGATTCTTATCCTTGCCTTCCCTTTCTTCAAATGTGACTCCCGAACACTTTTCTCTGATTTTCAAAGATTTGGAGTCGTTTAAAAAGGATTTTTCTACTTTTTTATTTAAAAATTCATTTTAGGTGACTTGGTACACCTTAATTCAATACCAAGTGGCGACTCCGATTTTTTTATTCATAAACCCTTTTTAAACTATAATCTGGGCCCAAATCGTCGCACTTTCAAACCCCATTTTAGGCCCTTTTTCCTTATTTATTTTCTAACAAATCAAAAACACATTTTTTCAAATCAAAATCAACAAAAAAAATTCATTTTTCTTAAAACTCCTGATTTTTCATTTTTAAAAATGGGGCGCGATAAAGTATAAAACCTTTATCATGATATTTGGAGAAGATAGATATGTACGTCAGATAGGAATATCTAATATAGGTGATTTACTCTTGGGACCGACCGGATCGAGTTGTGAATTATCTTATTGTGGATTCTTGTACTTAAGGACCAAATAGTGGAAAGTACTAGAATAAGAGTCTGTATCTTGATTGCACTTGAGGTGAGTTGTGATGGCAAAGGTCAAGGCGCCGAAAATTCTAACATTTGACTTAGTAATTGGACTGATCGGGGAATTGGATCTAGGAGTGTTATCATGGATTAATTTAGTAATAGTTTGGTTAGGGTTTCTATAGACAGTAACTAGATTATAGTGTACGTCGAGAAATTTGCACCGAAAACCTGTTTCCTTCTTCTATGACTGTGAGGACTTGATAAGTGTTTACTTGACTTTGAAGCAGTTTAACTGTAGCTATATAGGTATTTCTACCCCTCTTATGATATTTGATACTTGTAACTTAGTTCTCGATGAACTACCCTTGCCTATACTTCCTTGATACCTATCCATTAATGTCAAAGTATGGACTTGGTTTGGTTATTATCATGTCGAGATCGAGAGTTTTGCAATTATGTGTGGGAATTTGAGAAAAGAATTTGGGTTCTATACCTGTATGTAAAAGTTTGAGATAGGGTGTGAAACTTTTGATATACGAATCATGCTTTAGGGTTTCATTATGTATATAAGTGATAAGTGACATAGTATCTTAAGACTATCACTTGAGTTCAAGCGAATCGGTGAGATGACACGTTTGGCTGATATGTATAAAGAAATAGAGATCCTTCGAAAGGAAGTAAAGTTCCAAAAGAGATTAGTTGAGCACTGGGAAGGACGATAAAAACAAGAATATTTGGAGAAAATTGAGCTACTGCACAAGAACATAAAACTGAACAAGAAATACGAAAGGATCCTGGAAGAGGTGCAGAGTAAGTTTGAATTAGTGCATTCGTCTAGTCGAATAGCATCTCAAGACATTTCTAGTGATAAAGATAAAAGGGGTGAAGGAAGTTCTCACGATATTAAAGGGAAACGTAAAGAGATGTATGAAAATGAATTTGCTATGAAGGATAAAGAGAGGAAGAAGAGAAAGAATGGACACTTCAAGAAGAGATGCGCAGCTGCTAAGTGTGAAACATGTAACAAAATTCATACGGAAATATGTTATTTGGAAATTGGTGCGTGTCTTAGATGCGGCCAACTTGGATATCAAGTGAGGAACTGCCCAAGACAAATGAATTTCAGGATGGTGGAACTATTGTAATAGGTAAAGTCAACAATTAATGATGTTCTAGCTAAAATAGCTGTATGTATTGAACTATCTGTTATGCAAACTTTATGTAGTAAGTATATCCTCATTAGAAACAGTGAACTTGGTACCTAATGTTTTAATGAGTGATATTAAATATTGGTAGTTGGGCAGTATTGGATCTTTATCCATGAATCTCTTACTATAATTTTGTGACAGCCTCACTTTTCCCAAAGGCGAACCAGAGGGGTCAGCGAACTGCCTACCTAACTCTCGCCGGGGTTTACTACAATTCATAATTCAAAAATTAGAAATACTTCGAATATTTCAATATACATTTAAAGTACTCCAAAACATTAATACTTAAAATTAGCTAACCTTCAAGTTTAAATACAACCCAAAAGAATGTGTACTACAGTCATTGCTATAATACAACTTGAAATCTTCAAAAGCAAACAACTTAGTACTATTCGTGGGCACTCTCGGTCTTGAACCCTGTTAAGGAAAATAAATGAGTGGAATGAACTAAACAACCCAATGAGATTCCAAAACATACAATCAATTCTAATAAATCAAGTAAATTAAGCATAATGCACATATGGTTCAAGATTTCACATTGGTACATTAAAATGAGACATTTATCGTTTTACAGAAATAAGCACACATTAAAAGGATACAGTGTTCACGTGAAACTATTTCGGTCAGTTTCACCTTATAATTCTAATAATTTCCCCGATTTGTCTGGTCATCGCCTTATTCCTCCGGTCGTAATATTCGAATATACCGAAACGGTAGTCCAGAGTTCCAACCTACCCGACCAAACCCAATTCTGACTTGAGCAGGTTAGTAACCAAGGGTAGGGTCCAATTCAGTTAAGAGCTTACAACATGCGCAAATAATCAAATAAACCGGTAAACGGTAGAAATTCACGATTAAACGATAGAAATTTGTTATTTTAGTAGGTCGAATGAGATAAATTACACACTTGCCTTAAAACGGCGAAAAATTACAAAGGAACAATTATAGATAACACTCAATACTTAAACACACAAGAAATATGAAGTAAACATGTAGCAACTATTCAAGTCACGCACATGCAGGGAACACTCACAGTTACGTACGATATGTCTTGATTCTTGGATAACACCCTTGATTACCCTTGAGTCCTGAGGTAAGAACCAACATGTTTATATGAAAGTGAAAAACAAGAACTTAAGGTGTTCGCACTTAAGAAGTGAAGAAACAAGAGGTTGGTATATAATTCTTAAATGTATAATAAAGAATAAAGCGAATCGTTTTAGCCTTGAATCAAGTCTTTTCAAATTCAAAATTTAAAAGTAAGAATGGAACCATGAGAAATCAAGTTCTAGATCAAGAATTAAGCATAATAAAGAACATTAAGGTTTCTCATTTAAATCCAAGGAAACATCAAGTACAAGGGAAAACTAGTATCCTCCATGAAATCGGATTTAAAACGAACTATCAATATAAAAGGAAAATGAAAAATTCTTAAAAACTCATTTCCTACAAAATCGGAAATTTTCCACTTTATGCAAAAAATTTTGAAAATTAGATCTTGAGTTTGATAAGTTCAAAAAATGGAAACTTTACACCGTTGGAAACTAGATTCATATTACTTAAACTTTTCAGAAAACACTTTTTCAAAATTCCAACCAGAAAAACATTCGAATTTCAGCTCAAAGTTATAGTTTCAAGAACACAGAACAGAACCAGTCTTGATTTTTCAGCAATGTTTAGAAATTCAGCAAAATTCACAGAAAGTGAATCAACCTCTGAAATTTATAACACAGTAAGTGTTCTAAATCAAGTTTTAAACACAACAAGCAAAACTAAATTTGAAATTTTGAGCAACAAGATATAACAGTTTGAAATCGGTTGATTTTCACTACTTGAACAGTGAATTTCCAGATTTGAAGAGCAATCTTTGGGGTATCATTTGGATATCGAAATGGTATTGAGATTACACCAAATTTGGTACACTTAAACCTCCATAGATGGACTATCTCTCTATCAAAATTTAGATAAAAATTCGCACGGGAAGACAGTTAACAAAACGATCAAAGTTCGTGAAATCTTTCAAGGTGAATCTGCCATCCTATTCCTTTTTCTTTTCCAAAAGTTTTGTCCGATGAAATCAGCCCCAATTCCCTCCATTTTTTAAACCAAGATTCTAGAACATTAATAAGCAATTGATGGTTAAATAACACTAAAATTTTTGAAATATTACATCCCAAAACAGATTTGACTATTCGGTCAGCAAGAAAGGGAAAAGTTTTCAGTTTCCAGCTCTGTTGCGTTTTTGAAATCAAGCCATATCTAACTCTATACAACTCTAAATTGAGAATGGACGGATTTGCTGAGAAAATTTCTGATTTTTGCAGTTTTCTTCCAGTTTTCTTGTTTGATCAGGGTTCTTAATCACCTGATTTTCAACTGTTTGGATTTGAAATACTTGAAAATGCTTAAAACATGATATGCTGAATTTATTTGTGACTTGAACCTGTTTAGGCGAGTGTGCTCTTATGTACACTCAATTGACCCGACTTGACTAAACACTTGATATCTCCTTCACGCATGAACAAGTAACCTGATCTGTATATAACATGTATATTGACTTAAATTACTTGGAATACTTGAGAATGTGAATTGGTGAACATTACTTGTGACTTGATTCTGACTAGGCGAGTGTGTCCTTATCGCGCTCGGCCTCCCTTCTTAAATGATCTTGTACTCATTTGCACTTAATTGACCTGTACTTGTGTTGGTGCTTGTGCTTAATTTGTAAGTGTTGAGCGGTAGCATGTACCACACCCCATCCGAGTGGGAGATGCCACTCATCCCGTCTCAGTACTTTTATCCTAATTAACTCGATTGAAGAGTTATCACGTCGACACTAGTGCTAAACGATAGCATGTACCATACTCCATCCGAATAGGAGGTGCCTCTCATCCCGTCTCAATACTTCTATCCTGTTTTGTCGAGTAGAGTGTTAGCTCCTCGACTAACCGGTATGCTCGAATATTATCACCACTATTTATTTCTGAATACGGAGCGTTAAGTGACAACTAACTTCTCCAAACTTTACTGTGTGAGCGTTGGATAACAGCCAACTACTCCAATCTGGATTATCTGAATACTTGGGGTTATAAGTCATATCTTGAATTAATGAATATTTGGGACTAAAAGTCCAACCTAGAGTTAGTTGGTTGAATCGAGCCAGCAAAGGTTTGGTCGAGGAGATCGACGAATCTTGGGTACTTCTTAGACGTTCGAGCCCGGTAGGGGGTTGATCGGTGGACGGAAACTGGTGTAAAATGGAGATCTACGGACGTTATACTTTCGTGTTGACGGAGTGTGAACGGACCTTGATCTAGCTACTGTGGAACTTGTTCCTGAGATCAACCTATATCCTTTGCCATTAATGTGTTTTTTACTGTACACTTTTACATGATCTATTTGGCGATTTACTTAACTATATATTAGGTCATGATCTGTTTGAATTTTGACTTGTTTTTGATATTCGGTGTATGGTCCTGCCTGTTATATTACTTGTTTGGTTATTGGGAATCTCACTGAATTTTTAACTCATTCCACGCCATTTGTTTTCCTTATAGAGATGAGAACATGAGAGGTTGAATTGAGGAAAGTCTCGATTTCTTCTAAGATTGTTAGTTGCTCGAGCATGTACTTCATAGATATCTAACCAGTTTTTTTGGTTCGATTTTGTAAATCTGATTCTTTGATTGTATTTATAGGTCATGTGAATGTTGGAGACCCATGAGTGTATATGTTAAAAGTTGTAATAACTATCATTTTTTTATTGAGGGTTTTTTTTTATTTGTAAGTTTTCATGAATTGTGACTGAACCCTGGCGAGAGTTAAGCAGGCGGTCCGCCAAACCCTTGGGTACGCCCTAGGAGAAGGTGGGGCTGTCACATTGTGTGAGTCTCGATGGTAGTAAGTTGGTACAAAACGTTTCCTCATCAACCTTTTTTGTTCATCCCAAGTTCGTACAGGGCGCTCATCGTTTCTCCTCCAACTAATGCATAGTTGATCCCACCATATGGCAGCGTAGTCGGTGAACTCAATAGCCGCAAGTTTCACCTTCTGGCTTTCAGTATAGTGGTTGCATTCGAAAATCATCTCGATCTTTCTTTCCCACTCCAAGTAGATTTTGGGGTCGTATTTTCCTTGAAATGAGGGAATCTTAAGTTTAATGCCCTTATAGGGTCATCACTTCACCTGTGTCTCTTTCTTCCCCCTTTGTTTCATCCATGATATTCGTCAAGGTCAGAGTCGTCCTCAAGTTCATCTTCATTTGAGCTCCCTTCGGATCCCTTGGTGGAGGTCTTCCCTCGGCCTTGCTTCACGGAGCTTTGCACTTGTTCAAGTTTCTCAACTCGCTCATGCAAGGATTCGATGGAGAGGTTGATTTTTTTGTAGAAATCATTTAACATAGCATTCAATTTAAGTGTAGCGTTAGCCATTTGAATGTGCTCACTTTCGTCCATGCTCATGTGTACCTGCTAGAAAAGGTTAGTAGGAAAAATAACCTCACTCGCTCCCCTACAGTGTTCACTCTCCCTCGTGTATTGCTCAAGTGTTTAGTCACTCTAAGGATCTCACCAAGCAACTCTCAAATTCGTCAATCTCCTCACTTGAAGAAATCAGAAATTTCTCAAGTGGTTCAAGACTTATCACCAACAAGTCACTAAGGGAAGTGGCATTTTTTTTTTTGATGTGGTTCGCTTGAGCTGAGATGATCTCAATTTGGACAGATTTCTAGTAACTCAAATATGCAGAAGTGTGCTGGAAAATTTCCAGGTTTAGATCAACTAAGAAAGACATGAAATTGGGAAGTAACTAACTTGAACAAGTAGACTCAAACTAGGAGACTAACAACTCAATTTAAGAAACTAGAAAGTCAAATCTGATTGGGACTCCTTTTGCTACTTTGGACACGAAAATAACTTAAAAAAATTGACTCAAAGACACGACTTTATGACCTAGACAGATTACAGAAATGACTTAAATAAAGAAAAAGGTTGGCAGAAATTTTGGCGCCTAGAGTACTCTACCCAAATTGCACCTTGGCTGGAATTTTTGGAAAGTTTATTCAAGGTTTCCTTGGGTCATTTTTGGAAGGTCAGCTGCTATTTTTTTGGGAGGGTTTCACGTGTGCAATAAGTTGGCAGATCCGAATTGGTAGTCAAGTGTGACTAGGAATTGTTTTCAATCCCAAGCCAACATGAATTCCCAATGTCAGATTGCTTTCTTATTCTACTTCAAGAAGGATCCAAGTGGCCTTTCTCTTTTCTTGCGTGGCTCTCTCTTCTTCTTTTTTTTTCTTTTTGTTTTTTTGTTCCATGCTAACAGATTGTGTTTCTTTCTTTTTCTTCACTTCGGATCAATACTCAAAGAACAAGATTCAATCTCAATTCATGCACAAGTTCAACCGCTCGCAACCTTTGTTCAAGAACATGGACTAGGGTTCAAGATTTTGTTTCAAGATTTTCAAGAACTCAATAATACCCCAAGAACTTCTAGTTTATTGCTGGAATTTCATCCAAGAACTCAAGAAATTCAAGATTTATCCAAAATTCAAGAGCCTTCAAACGTTTTCAACAATAAACAACAAGGTCAGCCACGACTTCAATTAAACAAGGAAAACCAGCCACGTACTTGTGGAGGTAACGAACAAATTTTTTTTTGACTTGATTGACACAAAACCCTAAGAACAAGATAACACACAACCCAAACAAGACACAAGAAGCGAATAGCAAGTAAACAAAACTCGAACAGCCAAGACGGACAAAGAACCTAGCGACACAACTAGCGCATGTATGGACAGATTTTGTTTTGTTTTGACACAAAAAAAAGAAAGTACAAGAAACGTGACAAAGACACAAAGGAAAGATATACTTGATACTGTCAACTAACTCTGATACCAAGCTGATACGAACCCACCTCGACTAGCATGAACTCGTATCCCACGTAGCTCCGGATCTAGACGAAGAATCAAGTTGGAGGTGCGGTACCCTTGACCCTTCAAACCCGCGTAGTTACGAACCTATTGATCTTAATCTCAACCCACAACTAAACAAGAAAGTGAACCAAGGTTTTAGGTAGAAGACACCACAACCAATGGTGGTTTATTGGTTGATAAGTCAAAGAACACTTAAGAGCAATTCTCAAGTATTCAAGCAAGGATCTCTAGGAAAAAGAGAGTTGCAAAAACACACAAGTTTTTGGCTTAAGAAATTCGTTTATTCAAATCTGCAAAATAATATGACTAAAGGCTATATTTATAGCCTCTTACAAGACTCAAGAATCCTAACCGAATTTGGAAATGGATGCCACTTTCCTAAACCTAATTGACTATGGTCTTAGTCAACATGACCAAGACTTTATTTTCTAATTCAAATAACTGTTTTTAACCCTTAAACTAATCACTAATAATCGACTAACAATCTGAAAATATTAACTAAACAAGACACCACAATTTACCCGACTCAGGTTTCTTTAATTCTCGGATCTGATGCTATGATCTCCATTCTCATTTGCATCCATTACTTGAATAAGTGTATAAAGTGTTGTATCTTCTTGTTCAAGCCTTTGAATGCTACGTGTATCATCAATTTGAGCTTGTATATGTGACACCCCCACTTCTCCCTAAGGCGAACCAAAGGGTATTCGCAGGACGCCTGCCCAGCTCTCGCCAGGACTCACTACAATCCACAATTCAAAACTCGAAATATTTCAAAATAACTTCGATATATAATTAACGTACTCCAAAATATTTTACGCTTACAATTACTTAGCTTTCAAACTTAATACAATCCAAAAGAGTATGTACTACAACCATCCGTTATAATACAACTTAAAATCTTCAAAAGAGAACATTCTAGTACTATTCACGAACACTCTTGGTCTCGAACCCTGTTAAGGAAAACAAAAACGTGGAATGAGCTACACAGCCCAGTAAGGTTCCAAAACACTCTAGCAGTTCTAATAAATCAGGTAATTTGAACATACCACATGTATAGTTCCAGGTTGCATATTGGCACATTAACATGGAATAGTTATCATTGTACGAGTCATTTGAGCATAATACAAGCATGGTTCAAGATTGCATCTTGGCACATTAGCATGATACAGTTATCAATATACAAAAATAAACACACATTGAAGGATACGGTGTTCCAGTAGAACCATTTCGGTCAACTTCACCTTATGACTCCAGTGAACCCCTCGGTTGTCTGGCCATCACCTTATCCCTCCAGTGGTAGTACTCGAGTATATCGAAACGGTGTCCCAGGGTTCCAATCTACCCGACCGAGCCCAGTCCTGACTCGAGTAGGTTAGTAACCAAGGGCAGGGCCCAGTTCAGCTTAGAGCTTACAACATGCACAAGTAATCAAGCAAATTGATAAACGGTAATAATTTGTCATTTTAGTAGGTCGAGTGAGATAAAGTACACACTCGTCTTAAAACGGTGGTAATTTTACAAGAGCAATTATATGCAACATTTACACTTAAACACATAAGCAATATGCGGTAATTTCATATGAACATATAATTCACCATAATCAAGTAATCAAATAGTCATGTAGCCAAGTAGGCAGATAATCAAGTAATCAAATAGTCAAGTAAATCGGTAAACGGTAACGGTTAACGGTTAACGGTAATGGTAGTCGGTGAAACGGTGGTAATTCATGGTTAATCGGTAGACATTTATCATATTAATAGGCCGCCTATTGGCCATCTATTTTTACCACTTAAGAGTCGAAGAGATTCACTCCAATCGACTTATACAGCCATAGCATAGTTAATCATTGAAACACTTCATGTAAATATGCATTTCAAATATTTCATGTCGAATAATTCAAGTACATTTTACTTAAATGAGAACGAGTGCGGAAACACGTAACACATAATGACCATGGATTGAATATATCATAAGCTATTCAAATCACGTACTCCTATATGGAACACTCACCAGATCAAAACAAGTGAGTAAGTGCTCAAACAGGTGTTTAGGCGTCCGCTTCGAGTTCCTCTTGAAGGTCCCCTTGAGCGCCTGAGCAAATAATAATTTGCGATCACACACTATCATCTTAAACCCCTAGTTATCAAGGAAGATTGCACACTTGTACAATCTAAGAAAATTATCATGAAAGAGAGCCTAATTTACTCGTAAATCGAGATTCAAAAGTGTAGTTTAATAATACAAGGAAAATTGATTTTCATCTTTGAAATCAAGTGTAAAACGGTCAAGCAATATTGAAGGAAAATGGAGAGTTCTAAAAACTCAATTTCCTTTAAGTTTAGAAATTTCAGATTTGGGGTGCATTCTTTGAAAAATCGTATCTCACTCTCTGTAAGTCCAAAGTTGGAAAACTTGGTACCGTTGGAAATTTCTTCCAAAGTACTAAAAGTTCCTAGAAGACACTTTTCTATGATTTGTAATGGAAGATATTCAAAATTTGGCTCAAAGTGGCTGTTTTGGACCATTAAGACAGTTGCGGGGTTGGTTTTCGGCTAACTTTGAAAAATCGGCAAATATCACAGAATTCGATCTAGCCTTTGAATTTTGGAACTCAATTAGAGTTGCAAGAAAGGTTTAAAATCCAACAAACGGAACAAGAATTGGAGTTTTGAGCACCAAGATATAGTAGCTCAAAGTTGCTAAAAAATTGAGACACTTAGACAATTTTCCAGGTTGAAGTCAGGCAATTTGGGACCTTGTTTGAGCATCGAAATGAACTCAGAATAACACCAAATTTGGTAGTATTATACTACCATATGACCGCTATCCCTCTACCAAATAAAATGGGAAAATTCGTTTGGGAAACTATTGAACCAAGTCAATAAAGTTTACAAAATTTCTAAGGCAATCTGCCTTGCATTGGTGTTTTTTCACTTTTCCAAACATTTGGCCAATAAAAATTCTCAAACATCATCCATTTATGAAGAAAAGGTCTAAGGAACATCCAAGGTGTAATTTGGTAGGTGATTACCACCAAGAAATTCGAATTAACAAGTCCCAAATTTAAGCTAAAGCTTTAACTAGACAAAAGAGGGTTTTCTACCTCTGAATCAGTTTTCAAACGTTGGTCACAAATCACTCAATTCAACTCGGAATTGAGCATGGTTGGTGGCGTTGAAAACTAGATTCATAGGGGTACAACTTCTTAGAAGAAATCATTCTTAAAATCTGTCCACAACTAGGTTATTTTGATCATTAAGTCGCTGCTCAAAACAGAGTTCTCTGTGAAAACGTGGAGCAGGACAGTCAGGTTCAGATGGTTGGTACGGATCACTCGGGTGGAATCCGAACATCCATTTTATACCGTTGGAAAGCTAGAAATGTCTAGTTTCCAGTGCCACAAACGTCACTCAATTTCGACATTGGAGCAAAAGGATATGGCCGAAACAAGAACACTGCCAGGGTATGGACGTGAAACGTTTCCAGGTTCACTAGCTTACGAAATTCTAACTTTTGACCAACCAATTCATGGCATTTTTCAACGAAAATTTATACACATCTCATATAACATATAAAAATCATAACTAAGCCATTAGATCCACAAAAATCACACTAAAGGGGCTCGGCAATCACAAGGGCAGAACTGTCCAAAATCTCATTTCATTTCCTTTGAACTTTCTTCCACAATACAACTTATTTTCACTAGATTAAACACTAAATCAACACAAATAACGTATATAATCATCATAATAGCCCAACAAATCCAATGTGGGATTTCATAGAGCCCACTCACAGGATTTACAACAATCCTAGACTACCCACAAGAAGCTACAAGCTTCTAGGCGCAATCTAACTCAAGATCAACAAGTTTTAAGGGTTTGATCGTTTGTTACCTCTTTGGAGTGCTAAAACAGAAATTTTTTCACCCTTGAACTCCAAGAAAAACCGTGAGAATGAAGCCCTCCCCTAGCTCAAGTGAATCTTCAAGTTATTTGCAAGATGGGTTGAAAGTTTGGAGTGATTTGGTGAAGGAATGAAGCAAGAAATGGAAGAGCTTTTGGTGTTCTTTTCCTTCCTTGGTTGCACGGATGTTTTGGAGCAAAATAGAGTGAAATGGCTGATGATAAAGGTTCTAGAGTAAGCTTGGTAGGTGAGAGGCTTAAATGCTCAAAAGTCAACCCTTCAATCGCGCGTGTACGCGCGCGTTTCGTGCTCGATTCCTCTCGGGTTCGATTCACTTGTGCACTAAACCTCTAATGCACTTATATTCACACTAATATTATTCACTCTTAATAGTCTAGAAATAAGAGTCTAAAGTTCCCCAATTAATCGCGCGCGCGAAAACGCGTATTTCCGACTTGTGCGCGATAAAGCGAAATCTCTAAGAAATTCTTATAACGATAGTATAACTAACTATCACTTGAGTATTTAATCATAAAAATACTTATTTTAAGACTAATGTACAAGTCTCCAATTTTCCAAACTTATTGTATTCTCGAATCGATCATTATTTCCAAACGCGCATTCACTATTCTCACTTATCTAACCTTCTAAAATTAATTTTCGTAACGAGTCATTTTAAGAATACGTGCAAGCCATAGTTCCATATAATTGGGTCTAAAAAGGTCGGAATAAAATATTTGGAGAAAATGAGTGAGTAAATAATTAATTAAGCCAGTAAAATAAAATAAAATAGGGAGAATTGTGGGTCCTCACAACCTCCCCTCCTTAAAAGAATTTCGTCCTCGAAATTCATACCTTCCGTAATTTCAGATAACCCTGAACCTTCTTGCAGATGCCACTGGTCGGTTTCCTCCTCCATTGACTCTTCGGGGGATAGTTCTATTTCCTTGTGAAGTAGTTGTTTCTCGTGAATACCGTTTTGGACAGTCATGAACTTTATGGTTGGTGCCCCCACATCCCATGCACTTTCGTCCCTTCAGCCAGCAGTTTTCTTCGGTATGATTTGTCTTTCCACAATATCCACAGGTCAGATGAGGCGGTGTAACTTGACTTGCTTGCGAGGTTTTCTTTGATTGTATCTGTCTTACTGGAGTTCTTCGTGATGTAGTCCTTCTGGTTCCTTTATCATGAGCGGTGAAGGAAGTGATAGTCTTATTCCATCCATTCCTTTTCTAACTTTGGGTGGTGGTTCAATTTCCTTTAATTTACTATCGGATGCATCTCTTTTCCTCGCTTGAAAGGCTCTTAGTTGAGATTTTGTACTTTCCACCCTTTGAGCTTTCTCGAGAGTATCACTAAAGGTTTCAATCTGTGCTGCGGCAAGGGCATCTTGAATTTCTAAATTTAATCCTTGATAAACCGTCTTATTCTCTTCCGTTCCGTAGCCACCAATTCTGGAGCATATGTAGATAATTTTGTGAATCGGGTTTCATACTCAGCTACACTCAAAGTTCCTTGACGAAGTTTTATAAAATCGTCTTCTCTCTTTTCTTGGACAAGTGGAGGAAGAAATTTCTCATTAAATTCTCGGACAAAGTTTATCCAAGTTCCTTGGAGTTTGATCCCTTTCCCACTTGTTTCTTATAACATTGCCACCAAGCTCGGGCTGCTCCCTCAAGTTGAAATACAGCAAAAGTCACTTGTCTTTCTTCTGTGTAGTCCAAGGCATCGAATATATTCCTTATATTTTCTAACCAATTGTCAGCCACTTCTGGGTCAGGTCCTCCTGAAAACTTGGGTGGGAAGAATTTCTGAAACCGCTCTAAAAGCTCGATCCTCCCCTATCTCTTTGTTTCCACGTTGGTTTCCTTGTCCAACTCTCTGACCTTGTTGAGCTACTAAGAGCTCTAATATATCCGTCATGCGAGTTAAAACTAATCCCATTTGGTCATTTCTTTCTCTTCCATCCCTTGGTTCGGCAATTTTGATCAATATCAGACCCATTATCTACTCTTTGATTTCGGGGTTGTCTAGATTGACGTCCCTTTCGTTGTCCTCTAGTTTCCAATATTCACAGCTAATCTATACGCATAGGCATAAACCTCACACTAAGCCATAATTGAACTACACACACATACCAGTAACAACATTTAAAGGAAAATAGAATCACTTGCACAAATAACATTGTCATCATTACAAGTAACACAAATTAGAACTCATTAAATCATAACACAAGTTATAGTCAAGTAAAGTTCATACCAAGCCAAGGTCTAAACAAAAGTGAATAAGTAATTATCAAAAGTACAGTCATCTCCAAGGCACAACTCTTAAGTTCTACTCCCATTGTCCCACTACAAAAATAAAAAATCACGCCTAAGATAATATCATACCTTTCATTTGCCAGATCCACTAGATCCGCCAAAATTCACAGTTTTCTATAATTTGCACTAGCAATTAAAACACTGATTTCCTCGTAGGAGTCCTAACCTCCAAGCTATAGGGCGGGTGATCATGCTTTACGTGTACCATTCATGAAATTAGGGTTTGCACCAGAATAGTTGACTCCAGAGTCAATTTAAATCTAGTTAGGTGATTCAATCTGGTAGTTCAAAACTCGAATAAGAAGATATATTTTCAATAGAAGACTAAGCTTACCAAAATTTTTTCGGACTTAATTGTCCAAATCAAATCAATCATAACATGCAAGATAAAAATCAAGGGTTTTAATGTATTTTGGATATATATGTGGCAAAATGCAATTCAAATTCAAAACTAGAATTAAAGATACAAGTTTTTTTTTTTTCATGGCTCGAAACTAAATTGTCTTGGTAAGAAATTTCAAATAATATTTTTATCACAATCATCAATACGTTTTAGAATTCTTCAAATACGTTTAAGAATATTAATCATGTAGATTAATGCGTGATATTATAACACATATATAATAAATAACGTATTACATGAAGGATGTTTCAAAGATTCCCTTAAAGTTTCAAGTTAAGAGTTGCGTTTGAGTAAAACGTATACTTTAGAAAATACTTTCAAGAAAGATAAGTAGACATGCAGGTTCATATATGTGTAAATTTCGATCCAACACCTACACCCACCTTTCACCTCTAATCCAAAAGCTAATTCTAGTGGTACATAAAGCTTTGTCATTTTTTACTCTCCAATTCACAGTAAAATATTCATTTCTTATTCCCCACATAATGGAGAATCTTCAAGTCCTTAGGGTTGCCCTCAATTCTCAAGTATTCGGGTACAAGAATCCGAAATAAGATAATTCACAACTCAGGCCGTACGCTCCCAAGTGTAAATCATCCAAATTAAGATTCCTGCCCAACATACGTATCTAATTTTCCCAAGTATCAGAATGAAGGGTTATGCCCAACACGTTCATGATTCCACAGGTTACACTCTAGAAAAGCACTTAAACTTTTACTCATTCACATAATAAGGATCATAACACCACTTGGCTCAAACTCACCCCGCGTAGAGACCACGCGAAACGGTTTTGATTTTTATCCCTACGAGCGGTCACTTAACTTTCAAACTAGTCCCACAGTCCGGCATCCTAAACTTTTAAGCTTAGAATACACTACAAAGATCTGAAACCTAAACTCTGATACCAACTGTGACGCCCCCACTTCTCCCTAAGGCGAACCAAAGGGTATCCGCAGGACGCTTGCCCAGCTCTCGCCAGGACTCACTACAACTCCACAATTCAAAACTCGAAATATTTCAAATAACTTCGATATATAATTAACGTACTCCAAAATATTTTACGCTTACAATTACTTAGTTTTCAAACTTAATACAATCCAAAAGAGTATGTACTACAACCATCCGTTATAATACAACTTAAAATCTTCAAAAGAGAACATTCTAGTACTATTCACGAACATTCTTGGTCTCGAACCCTGTTAAGGAAACAAAAACGTGGAATGAGCTACACAGCCCAGTAAGGTTCCAAAACACTCTAGCAGTTCTAATAAATCAGGTAATTTGAACATACCACATGTATAGTTCCAGGTTGCATATTGGCACATTAACATGGAATAGTTATCATTGTACGAGTCATTAGAGCATAATACAAGCATGGTTCAAGATTGCATCTTGGCCACATTAGTATGATACAGTTATCAATATACAAAAATAAACACACATTGAAAGATACGGTGTTCCAGTAGAACCATTTCGGTCAACTTCACCTTATGACTCCAGTGAATCCCTCGGTTGTCTGGCCATCACCTTATCCCTCCAGTGGTAGTACTCGAGTATACCGAAACGGTGTCCCAGGGTTCCAACCTACCCGACCGAGCCCAGTCCTGACTCGAGTAGGTTAGTAACCAAGGGCAGGGCCCAATTCAGGCTTAGAGCTTACAACATGCACAAGTAATCAAGCAAATTGATAAACGGTAATAATTTGTCATTTTAGTAGGTCGAGTGAGATAAAGTACACACTCGTCTTAAAAACGGTGGTAATTTCACAAGAGCAATTATATGCAACATTTACACTTAAACACATAAGCAATATACGGTAATTTCATATGAACATATAATTCACCATAATCAAGTAATCAAATAGTCCATGTAGCCAAGTAGGCAGATAATCAAGTAATCAAATAGTCAAGTAAATCGGTAAATGGTAACAGTTAACGGTTAACGGTAATGGTAGTCGGTGACGGTGGTAATTCATGGTTAATCAGTAGACATTTATCATATTAATAGGCCGCCTATTGGCCATCTATTTTTACCACATAAGAGTCGAAGAGATTCACTCCAATCGACTTATGCAGCCATAGCATAGTTAATTCATTGAAATACTTCATGTAAATATGCATTTCAAATATTTTCATGTCGAAATAATTCAAGTACATTTTACTTAAATGAGAACGAGTGCGGAAACACGTAACACATAATGACCATGGATTGAATATATCATAAGCTATTCAAATCACGTACTCCTATATGGAACACTCACCAGATCAAAACAAGTGAGTAAGTGCTCAAACAGGTGTTTAGGCGTCCGCTTTCGAGTTCCTCTTGAAGGTCCCCTTGAGCGCCTGAGCAAATAATAATTTGCGATCACACACTATCATCTTAAACCCCTAGTTATCAAGGAAGATTGCACACTTGTACAATCTAAGAAAATTATCATGAAAGAGAGCCTAATTTACTCGTAAATCGAGATTCAAAAGTGTAGTTTAATAATACAAGGAAAATTGATTTTCATCTTGAAATCAAGTGTAAAACGGTCAAGCAAATATCGAAGGAAAATGGAGAGTTCTAAAAACTCAATTTCCTTTAAGTTTAGAAATTTCAGATTTGGGGTGCATTCTTTGAAAAATCGTATCTCACTCTCTGTTAAGTCCAAAGTTGGAAAACTTGGTACCGTTGGAAACTTCTTCCAAAGTACTAAAAGTTCCTAGAAGACACTTTTCTATGATTCCTAATGGAAGATATTCAAATTTGGCTCAAAGTGGCTGTTTTGGACCATTAAGACAGTTGCGGGGTTGGTTTTCGGCTAACTTTGAAAATTCGGTAAAAATCACAGAATACGATCTAGCCTTTGAATTTTGGAACTCAATTAGAGTTGCAAGAAAGGTTTAAAATCCAACAAACGGAACAAGAATTGGAGTTTTGAGCACCAAGATATAGTAGCTAAAAGTTGCTAAAAAATTGAGACACTTGGACAATTTTCCAGGTTGAAGTCATGAAATTTGGGACCTTGTTTGAGCATCGAAATTAACTCAGAATGACACAAAATTTGGCAGTATTATACTACCATATGAGCGCTATCCCTCTACCAATTTCATGGGAAAATTCGTTTGGGAAGCTATTGAACCAAGTCAATAAAGTTTACAAAATTTCTAAGGCCAATCTGCCTTGCATTGGTGTTTTCCCCTTTTCCAAACATTTGGCCAATAAAAATTCTCAAACATCATCCATTTTTGAAGACAAGGTCTAAGGAACATCCAAGGTGTAATTTGGTAGGTGATTACCACCAAGAAATTCGAATTAACAAGTCCCAAATCGAAGCTAAAGCTTTAACTAGACAAAAGAGGGTTTTTCTACCTCTGAATCAGTTTCAAACTTTGGTCACAAATCACTCAATTCAACTCGGAATTGAGCATGGTTGGTGGCGTTGAAAACTAGATTCATAGGGGTACAATTTCTTAGAAGAAATAATTCTCAAAATCTGTCCACAACTAGGTTATTTGTGAACATTAAGTCGCTGCTCAAAACAGAGTTCTCTGTGAAAACGTGGAGCAGGACAGTCAGGTTCAGATGGTTGGTACGGATCACTCGGGTGGAATCAGAACATCCATTTTATACCGTTGGAAAGCTAGAAATGTCTAGTTTCCAGTGCCACAAACGTCACTCAATTTCGACATTGGAGCAAAAGGATATGGCCGAAACAAGAACACTGCCAGGGTATGGACGTGAAACTTTTCCAGGTTCACTAGCTTACGAAATTCTAACTTTTGACCAACCAATTCATGGAATTTTTCAACGAAACTTTCTACACATCTCATATAACATATAAACATCATAACTAAGCCATTAGATCCACAAAATCACACTAAAGGGGCTCGGCAATCACAAGGGCAGAACTGTCCAAAATCTCATTTCATTTCCTTTGAACTTTCTTCCACAATACAACTTATTTTCACTAGATTAAACACTAAATCAACACAAATAACGTATATAATCATCATAACAGCCCAACAAATCCAATGTGGGATTTCATAGAGCCCACTCACAGGATTTACAACAATCCAAGACTACCCACAAGAAGCTACAAGCTTCTAGGCGCAATCTAACTCAAGATCAACAAGTTTTAAGGGTTTGATCGTTTGTTACCTCTTTGGAGTGCTAAAACAGAAATTTTTTCACCCTTGAACTCCAAGAAAAACCGTGAGAATGAAGCCCTCCCCTAGCTCAAGTGAATCTTCAAGTTATTTGCAAGATGGGTTGAAAGTTTGGAGTGATTTGGTGAAGGAATGAAGCAAGAAATGGAAGAGCTTTTGGTGTTCTTTTCCTTCCTTGGTTGCACGGATGTTTTGGAGCAAAATAGAGTGAAATGGCTGATGATAAAGGTTCTAGAGTAAGCTTGGTAGGTGAGAGGCTTAAAATGCTCAAAAGTCAACCCTTCAATCGCGCGTGTACGCGCGCGTTTCGTGCTCGATTCCTCTCGGGTTCGATTCACTTGTGCACTAAACCTCTAATGCACTTATATTCACACTAATATTATTCACTCTTAATAGTCTAGAAATAAGAGTCTAAAGTTCCCCAATTAATCGCGCGCGCGAAAACGCGTATTTCCGACTTGTGCGCGATAAAGCGAAATCTCTAAGAAATTCTTATAACGATAGTATAACTAACTATCACTTGAGTATTTAATCATAAAAATACTTATTTTAAGACTAATGTACAAGTCTCCAATTTTCCAAACTTATTGTATTCTCGAATCGATCATTATTTCCAAACGCGCATTCACTATTCTCACTTATCTAACCTTCTAAAATTAATTTTCGTAACGAGTCATTTTAAGAATACGTGCAAGCCATAGTTCCATGTAATTGGGTCTAAAAAGGTCGGAATAAAATATTTGGAGAAAATGAGTGAGTAAATAATTAATTAAGCCAGTAAAATAAAATAAAATAGGGAGAATTGTGGGTCCTCACAGTATATCATGAACTAAAGCTTGAAATGACTCTCTAGGCTTCTTAGCATGTGCTCAAGTGATCAGACCACTTGAAACGGGTTGAATGGCACTCCCTTGAGCCGTGGGGTTCTCTTCATCAAGTCATCTACCTAACTTGCCTTGAAAACATAAGGAATTTTCCTCAAGTCATCTACCTAAATCAAGGTTTCAAAGAAACCCATCAACAACCCATCAAAGATCCAATCTTTCTAGTTACAAATCTACTAGAAACTTAAAGAAAAGAGAGGGTTTCAAGCCAATACATCTCCTAGCAATTTCAATCAAGCAACAAGTCCAAGTTTCCTCCAAGAGTTGCCTCCAAGCAAGATTTCTTTCCAAGCTCAAGCAAGTTTCCAAGAATCAACCAAAGTTTGGGGGAGATTTGAAGCAAGAAAAAGTTAAGCTTTTCTTCTTGTTTTTGGGAGTGAGAAGCTCGGCCAAGAAGGGGAAGAAGTAATGAAAGCTTTGCTTGATTTGAAGTGAAATAAAGCAAACATCAAGCATTAAATGGTTAGCCTACAAGTCAACTTTGAACAGTAACCCAACTTCACCTTTTTGCTTAATTCATCCTCCGACTTTCTAAACTTCCCAAATAACTTTTCTTATCCCTCAAATACTCATTCTTATCTCCCCAAAATTATCTCACTCTCTCACCAATTTAATCACACCAAATGCGATTTTCTAGAAAATTAACACTTAAGCGCTAAAAGGGCGATTTAAGAAAAATGCATGCTTTAGTAATAAAGCGAAGTGACATGGCAATGCAGATGAATTAAAATGGATAGAATAGATAAATAACAATAAATAAATAAATAAAAGAAAAATTTTACGAGTCCTCACACCCACACTTTTGCATTTTTTGGTTAAGAAACACTACTTGTATGAAAAGTAACTTATAAAGCAATTCAATTCTTTCATTTTAACTTAAAATACACTAAAAATTTACCCTAAAACCTAACTAAAACAGGTAAAATAAATGCTAATCACTAAGAATGGCCGTAACACATGATTTATTAATCTCATAAAAGTACTAGGTGTATTAATTAACTCAAAAGGTATAACTAACCATTCATACAACCAATACATAGTTTTGAAAGCTATTTTCCATTCATCTCCTTCTTTAATTCTAATTTGATGATATCCACTTTTTAAATCAATTTTAGTGAACACCACAACACTATAAAACTCATCTAACATATCATCTAACTTAAGAATATGGTGATGATATTTTACCATGATCACTTTAACAGCTCTACAGTCAGTACACATTCGCCATAATCCATATTTCTTGAGAACTAGAATGATTGGAATAGTGCACAAGTTTAAACTATCTCTTGCCCAACCTTTCCTCAACAACTCATCAACTTGCCTTTGAAACTCCTTTGTCTCTTATGGGTTACTTTTATAAGTTGGTCAGTTGGGGAATGGAAGCTCCAAGAACAAAGTCAATTTGATGCTCTATTTCTTTAATAGGCGGCAATCCATTTGGAACCTCATCCGAGAAAATATTAGCACATTCTTGCAAAGGAGAAACAAGAACATCAGGCAAAGATGTATGCATCTCATCAGTAGAAATCATGACCTCTTTGCAGAAGGGCACTAGTATAGGCTAATTCTCACAAAAGGCTTGTCTCACATTTTTGGCATTTGCTAAGAAATTTTGTTTTCTATTGGCATTTACCTTACTAGCCAAATCACCACTTGCCTTTTTTCTCTCTTTTTTCTTGGCCTTACTTATTTTTTTTTTCTTCTCTCATTTTCTTGCTCAAATATTTTTTGCAAACTCACTTGATCCTCGTGTTCTAAGTGTAAAAGACACAAGGATAATCTTCTTATTTCTATGTACAAAAGTGTGATTATTATTGACCCCATCAAAACAAATTTTTCGATCAAATTGCTAGGTCTGCCTAGAATAACATGACTCGCATGCATAGTAATAACATCACAAAGTATTTCATCTTCATAACAACCAATTTTAAAAGACACTAGAACCCATTTTGAAATGTGGATTTCACCACTGTTATTAAGCCATTGCAACTTGTAGGGTCAGGGATGATCTGTAATAGGTAACTCCAACTTGTCCACCATGAGTTCACTCACCACATTGGTGCAACTACCTCCATCAATTATCAAATTGCATATCTTGTCTTTAACTTGATAACGTGTATAGAAGATAATTTCTCTTTGAACATCATCCTCCTTGAGTTATGCAATCCAAGTCCAACTTGTTCATTAATGACACATTCTTCCTGGGATTCAACTTCTTCATCTATAAGTGGTGGCAACCCTTCATTTTCCGTCTCATCATCGGTGACAATCTCTCCATTAGAAAGCATAATCATCGCTCTTTGGTTGGGGCATTGACTAGGAATGTTCCCCTTCCTTGACATTTAAAACATCGAGTGTCTCGACTACGCCCTCTTTGCGGCTCAAAGAAAGCTTAGAGTTAGTCTTATTTTCATTCTTTGAAGATTTACCCTTTGGCCTTGGGAAGGAGGAGCTAGACAAATTCCTTTGATCACCTCTTGGCTGATTCAGTCTTTGATTTGGTGAAGAGAAATTGTAATTTGCATGAGGTTGACCCTTTCTCTTGAGCCTTTGTTCAATTTTTATAGCCTTGTTAACCATCTACCAATTTCCAAATAAGGTTGTAGTTCCAACCTCTTGGCAATGTCAAGTCTCGAACCATTCAAAAACTGAGCTATAGTAGCTTCACGGTCCTTCTGCACATCTGCTTGTAGCATGGTTATCTCCATGTCTTTATAATAGTCTTCCATATTGTGGCCTCCTTAAGTTAGGGTTTGCAACTTTTAGTATAAATCCTGATAATAATGACATGGTACAAACTGCTTCCTCATTATCCCTCGAAACTTGGTCCATATAGTTATGGCGGGTTCGTTGCTCCTTCTCCTACTTGTACATAATTGATCCCACCAAAAAACTACATAATCGATGAATTCGATGACTAAAAGCTTTGCCTTCTGCTCCTCAGTGTATCTGTGACAGTCAAAAATCAGTTCCATCTTCCATTTCCATTCAAAATATGCCTCAGGATTTGATCTTCCTTGAAATGCAGGGATTTTCAACTTAATTCCCTTAATGACGTCACTTCCTTGACACTAATCATGCCTTCCTTATCTTTGCCTCCCACCTCATCATTGTTACTCCCGAAGACAATCTAAGAGGGGGTGAATTAGATTGATTAAAAAAACTAATAATGTTGGGCACTTTTTGCTTAATGCGAAATTTACCTTCTTTTCTAAGTGATCACACAATGAATCAATTAATAAAGAAGCAATATCACTTGAGAGAAGTAGAAGAGATATGCAATTTAAGGATCACAAGATCATAAATAAATCAAAAGAGAAGAATTGCAAATCAATTGACTACTAAGCTCCTCTTAAGCTCGAAGATCAATTCACAAAACAAGCTTCTTCGCGTTGATGAAATAAACCAATCTTGTGTACAAAGGAAGGCTCGCTTCCTCCTTACCCCAAGTTTCACTCGGTCAAGTTAGGAAGTTTTACAATCCCTCAGAATAACCCTCACAAAGCTACACTATTGAAGTATTTTCTCACAAATGAAAAGCTTACAAAGGATCTTACACCATAAAGAGTACAAATGTTGCTTGAAGAGTATTTTCTCACTAGAACTACTCTTGATCTTTTGTATTCCCAGTGTGCAAGACCATTTTGAAGTTTTTGACCAGGCATTATTTATGGGAGACCAAGAAAGTGCTTCATTAAAGCTTCCAATGGATAGAAGGTAGCTGAAGAGTCAACTGATCGTTGGGAGTATCGGATGTCTGATACTTCCGATGTTTGCATCCAAAAGCGGACAGAGAGTTTGAAAAATCATTTCAATTTTTTCAGACGTCCGGTGATGATGTTCTTCATCCGATATGATCGTCCGGTACCTGCCCTGTCTATTGGACGTTCGGTATTGTCATTGTGAGCGTCCAACAACTTTTGATTTCCTTTTTCTTCTTTCAATTGCTTTTTAAATCAAATTTCTTCAGAGTTGAAAAGCTTTCTCATTGAAAAAATATTAGTTTGAATTATCCAATTATTTTTTAAACATCAGAAAATCGGGATCAAGATCATCAATCAATAGAGCTTTCAAATTCTCCAACTAAAGTTTTACCTTGTCCACTTTTGGATGAGTTTGTGAAAGTTCCAACTTGTCAATTCGCTCATGCAGTGCCTCAATGGTATTATTGATTTTTCTAGAGAAATCTCCAAACAAAGCCTCAATCTTAAGTGTAAGGTCAACTTTCGGTCCACTTTTAGCCATGCTTATTTAACTTGCAAAATGTTAATTCAAAAAGGAAGAAACAATTTCCTTACTCACTCCCTCACATGTATTTGCTCACACTCATGTATCACTCTAGCATGCAAATCACCCTTTTCATCCCACCAGTAAAATCTCAAGGCCTTGATTACCTCCTTTGAAAAAGTTAGAACTCCCACAAATGGCTAATCAACTATCAATGAATTTTGCACAAGTGTAGCAAATTTGGAGGACATAACATAGGACTAACGGTGCACATGTAGAAAATATTTTTTTGGCTAAAAAACTCCTGAAAATTGGTTGGAATTAATGACTTGCCGAGAACAACTAATGGTGAAAACAAAAGAGGAAGAAAAGAACTACTTGAGGGCTCAACAAATTCACTAGTGATGGAGTTAGGTTGGGCAAGCTAAATTGGGATAAATAATTTTAAATTCTACCCCTTTCCTAGTTGAACAAGGATTTATAGCTTCCAAATGGCTATTTCCAAAAGATTTCAGGTAAGGAAATTTGAATTGAGAAGCTGGATTGATGGAAAACCGAATGGAAGCTGGAATTAAGAAATAGAATGAGATTTGGAATATTTCTCCTTTCCAGCCAACACTTGAGTTCCAAAACACAATCAGTACTTGTTTTGGATTGTTTTGAAGATCAAATTCATGGCTGTTTTTTTTTTATCACAACAATAGCCAAGAATTAGTGCTTCGACCAACTAGGATTTTCAAGAAGAAATTTTGCACAACTTTGTATCGTTTGATTCAACACCCAAGAAACCCTAACAATCCCTCAAGATTTCCAAGAATTTCGTGAACTCAATCAAGAATACAAAAAAGTCAAGAAACAAGCAAAATAGCCCAAGATTTTCAAGATTCTTCAAGAACTCCAAGAATCAGGACTAGGATTTCAAGAAACTTCAAGATTGATTTTTTGTTCAATCAAGAACTTCAAGAAATCCATGATTTTGGTTCAAGAATTTCAAGAAAAAGGTATTAACAGCCCACACGACTCACGAATAACACAATTTGTGAAGAAACCCCAAGATGAACTTTTGGATTTCTCCGAGAACAAGAAATGGATAGAATTTTTTTTTAACTCGATGAAGCAACAACGAAACACAAGGACAAAACACGACTCAAGAAACGGAAAAATTCACTAGAACGACACAAACATTTGAACGGACAATAGTGACATGAATAAGAAGCAAGAAACAAAGAGATATAACCTAGACACCATCAACCAACTCTGATACCAATTGATATGAACCCCCATCGATATGATAAAACTCGTGAACAACAAGCCTGAATCTAGATGGTTGGAGTCAGGTTTGGTAGTGGAAATCCAACATAGGCCCCTTTAATCTCGTAGTTGCAAATTTTTTATACGATCTCAACCCACAACTATATGAATTAATGAACCTTAGGAATGATAGTATGCGCCACAATCAAGTGTTGTTCTTGATTGATAAACTGATTTCAAATACTCAAAAGAATCTCTAAAGTATTCAAGGGTGCTCACGAGAGGCAAGAGGACTTTTTATTTGCTCAATTATTGCTGGAAATTTGGAATGCCCTTTAATTGAAATAAATGTATTTTTTTATAGACCTTCCATGGACTTACTCCTAACCACACTATAATAAACACAGTTACTAACACTTATAGGATTCCAACAACAACCAATAACCCAACTAACTAGATTGATTCATGCTCACATTAGTTGGCCTGTTTTATTCATTAACAAACAACTACTCCCTCCGTCCTGAAATATTTGTTGCATTTTGGGTCTCGCACTTATTTTCAACAGTGCCAAGATTTCAAATGTTTTGGTCTAAGTTTTAGCAATACCCTTATTCAGTTTCTATGCATTATAACTTGTTGAATGGCAGGAAGATAATGGAGTGGTGACAAGACGTGTGGGACCCATGCCTTCAAAATGTCTCCTGCTATTTTTTGGGAAAGTATCTTGCACGACCATTGTTTGCACTTGTTGTGGGACTCACACGTATCAAGTGCAATTCTTGTAGTTTTTTGGGGTCCATCAAAAGATTAAAAGAATCTGGTATATTTAAGGGCAATTCTTTGGGGTCCATCAAAGAATCTGGTTCATCAAAAGATTAAAAGAATCTGGTATATTTAAGGGCTTGAGATGGAAATGGAGGAAAGTTTTCATTGCCAATTGTAGTAAGTGACATTAATTTTAGGACAGACCAAAAAGGAAAGTATGACACTTCAAATGAGACAGAGGAAGTACTAAATAACTAAAAGATGGACACCAAACTATGCATCACTTTCTAGATAATTTGGCACTTGTGTCTTTAACCTTGCAAGACTTGAATTAGGTTAACTAAGGAACAATCTCCATGATCAGCCCTTTCAAATGCATTTGGAGCACCAATTGCACCTTGGACAGCTCGAACTATAGCTCGAAGTGACTCTTTGAGCTTTTTAGCATGGGTGTGTGTCATTGGTTCAACAAGAACTTATATAGGATCTATTCGATTCTTTTGGACAGCTTGCACGGCTCCATCAACCTATATCCATTTTTAAGTGGTCATTAGTAAAAGTAATAAAACGTGATAAAACTCCTTAACATGAATTGTTAATATTCTATTTATATCACAATGTATGAATTTTGACAATTCTTTAAACCTTTTCAAATAAAAAACCGACATAATCTTTGTTAGTAAATAAGATTCACATGTTTCATATGATTCATAATCAATTGAATCCAATTCATCAGGTAATTCAGAGGTATGTTTCTTATTCACATGACTACATTTGTGATTGCCAAAGATGGTTTCTAGTTATCTAACATGATATTGAGAATAGACTTTCTTTTATTTTAAAAAGTTATAAATACTTATTAAGTTCTAAAATAAGTCCACTAGATAAAAAAAATGTTGCTATATCTTAATGAAGTAGCTTTTACTTCATAGATGTAGATACTTATCATCCTTCTTTTCAATCTACTTCTATCAAATATCTAGTATCTCATACCCAAAGAACTTAATTTAGAAATAAATATACTAGTCAATCTCACTAATAAACTTAACTTAAAATGAAAACTTCATTAAGACTCATTTCATTGAAGTGTAAATTAGTGTAATGAAAGTTTGTGCTCTAAGTTAGTCTTTTAAAATCTTTTCATTTATCAACTCGTGACAATTGATTCACTTTGTCAATTCTTCATGAGTGATATCCTTTTAGTAAATTCCAAACTTA
Source organism: Coffea humblotiana (assembly GCA_023065735.1). NCBI lineage: Eukaryota > Viridiplantae > Streptophyta > Magnoliopsida > Gentianales > Rubiaceae > Coffea > Coffea humblotiana. The sequence continues at coordinate 6,901,395 of CM041212.1, read as the reverse complement.
TAATGCATGACAAAACTTGATAGTGCTAATTTTTCAATATAGCCAATCAATTGCCACTATATTAATATTTACTATAGAAGGTTTTGTCATCTTGTAATACAATTATTATTTAAAAATTTAATATATCCTAAACCTTAACTATGCATCAACCAACTTTTGGAATGTATAACATGAACCTTTTATAGTATAGGAGACTTTAGAAGTCATGACAATATACTATCATTTTCTCCTTTATGCTTATTATAAGCATTTACTACTATTTCATTTTATCTTTCACGATTGGAAGTATTGATGTTTTTAAAGATATTGATGTTTTTAAAGATATGGCCAACCTAATTTGAGATTATTTCTCAATTTTCTTTTGCAATCCAAGAAATTGAAAATATTAAGTAAATTGAGAAATACTATTTATGTAAAAAACAAAATCAAGTAAAAATGACATAAAATTAATTTTGATATTGCTTCTACTACTTTATTCAAATCTCTAACTTTCTCATATAGACTTGAGAATTCAAAATTCCGAATAGGCTAGAATATCGATTTGGTTATTTTGACCTTCATTGAGGCAAACAACCCAAATATGACTTTAATAAGTAGGCACTTATTACTAATTACAACAATTAATAACTTTTAGATAGTTGAGTCATCACTCTTGATAAAGCACATCATATGTGTTCCCCAACCTTTACCTCTAAAACACATAACTTTGATTGTGGCTAATAAGTTATATATTATAGGTATATCTAATCCATTATTTTCAAATCTTATCTCATAGTAGAAATACATCCTTGTCGAGTACTTTTCACTAAAGCGAACAAGGTAACATTAAAGGATAAAATACATAAAACCCCCCTGTGGTTAAGGAAATTGACACGAAACTTCCCCATTGTTTAGAAACACCCACTTAACCCCCCTGTGCTTTGGACTTCTTAGGATTTTACCTGCTAACCGGCTAGGAAGCTAGCAAGTGATATTGACGCGATCTAATGGTCACTTGTGACTAGAAGAAACTCGTTTTCATTCCAATTTTGCCCTCCATGTCTCTTACAAATGAAACCCACCACAGTTGTAGTTCTGTAAATGGAAAAAATGGACAGAGAAATACAAAACTAAGACAAAAAAAAGTCAGAGTTTTGAAAAAAACGCAAGGCTGAATTGGCAAATTTTGAGCACACCAAGTTTGGACTTCGCACAAAAAAAAAAAGAAAAAAAGAAATGGTGTTAGCAAGCTCCAGATTGAAGTAGTGATTGCTAGAATGGCGGCAGCAACTGTAAGGAAAGAACAACAACTAACTAACTACTTTACCTGCCTTTTAAAAAAAAAAGAGTATTCCTCCTTTCTTCATGCAAATGGCGGTAATGTTGTACAAACCAGAATTACTACCGGTGAAGTAGATTAACAAAATCTCCTGGATACAAGTGGAGACCAATCAGTGGCCAGTTGATTTATAAAATGAATGAACAAGGCAAGACGAAGAAGAGACAAACTTAAGAGGAAATTTACAGTAGCTGTGGAATCAAAGAAGGAAGAAGAGAAAAAAAAAACTAGAGAGTTCTCTCCTCTGCTTGCACCCAAGAGAGTCCCAGTGGGCACTGCAGTAGCCCCCACCACCACCAAAAACAAGAGTAAAGAGACAGACCAATCAGTAGCCCAACAGGCGGCAGCAAAGAAAGGGGAAAGGGTTGCAGATAGACAGCAATCAGGTTGCTCCGATAGTCCCTCTTGCCTCCCACCCATGGCTGAAAGAAGAAGAAGCAGCGGCAACAGCAATGAATCACCATCATCATCAGGTGCAGCAGCAGCGAAAATGTACAGAATACCGAATGACCACCTCTTCTCCATCTTGTTGCGTCTTCCAATAGACTCAATCCTTTGCTTTGGTATGACTTGCAAAAGATTGAGGTCTCTTACTCACTCCGACGCTCTCTGGGAATCCATCTGCAGGTGCGACTGGGGTTCAAAATATCCCAGTTTTTTTCAAATAATACTTCTTTTACCAAGTTTCAAAATATCCCCAACAATTTACTACCAAAACACCTGCCATCAAACCAATCAACTCCTCTGAAATTAAGGGTTCAAATATGAGATTACCTGGTTAATAGCTATGCTCGAGTCGTTGCAACCCTCAACCGATCTTCACTATAACTCAGACCGATCTGCATAGAAACACCTCTTTCTTGGTTGTAGATTTAGGGTTTCTCTCTCTACACATAAAGTACCCTCAAGATTTACTAATTGCATCTGTACCTTTTCAGATATTATAAATGAGGGTATTTTTGATGTGGGTGTTTCTAAATAATGAGGAAGTTTCGTGTCAATTTCCTTAACCACAGGGGGGTTTTATGTATTTTACCCTAACGTTAAATAAAGACTTAGCTTTAACTATAATAATAAAAGGCCACTTAAGTCTTGACGTAATATTAGTCTAAAGGGATTTTAGACATTTACAAATTTAGAGTTATTCTTATCAAACATATGGTATGCATATCCATTCATCAACATAAATAAATAAACATGCTATCAGATATACGGATAATTATAGACCTTCTCTAGACTAGTTTTGTGACGACCCCACCTTACCCAGAGGCGTACCAAAGGGCTTAGCGGATCGCCTGCCTAGCTCGCGCCAGGACTCGATACTCTAAAACGAGAAATAGAGTTCACGCCAAAGAAAATTCTATTTATACTATTACATTTTCAAAAGTTGCATAGACTATTACATTAAGCCATACACACCACTAGTACCAGAAAGTAAACCCTAGAGAAGCTACTAGCTATGACCACAACAAATATATACATCTTACTAGTCAACTTATAACAAGTACTAGGGCAAAATCACTTATTCTATAAACCAAAAATCTATACACCTTCCCGAGCTTTCCCCGTATCGGCCCCTGCTAAGGAAAACAAATGGAATGAGGTAAGCTATATGCTTAGTGAATAATCGGGGTAAAAACGTAAAATCACATCCAAATAAACATGTAAACCAAGATATTTCACATCAATAGACAGAAATGTAACATCACAATAGTAGGATACGGATGGCTTCAAAGCCAATTCAATTCCCCGAGCTTGTTCACCTGTTGACACTCCGTCAACCAAAAACTCATAGTCCGTAGACTCCACTTACTTCCCCGTTCACCTTCACAACCCCCGCTGGCCAGTCAACAGCACACAGCAGCTCGAGCAAAACAAAATCACTTAGCTTTAACAAAGCTTTAACAAAGAACGAAATCCCAAGGTTAGCATGGAACTAACTTCGACCAAGCCCTGACTGGCTCGAATAGTTTGTCTACCCTTGGAACCGGGTTGGAACCAAACCCTGAGATATCCAATCTCTCATTAGATAATATCTCTCAATAAAGTACTCAACAAAGTACTCACCCCAACAGCACACAGCACAAGGGGTTCAACTCAAGTCATGTAATCACCCCCAACAGCACACAGCAAAAGGGTGATATTTAAAACAAGGCATGTATTCTCACATATTAAATCAACAACAAGGTTGGGTTTAGGTCGAGTGAGATAAAGTACACCCTCGCCTAAGTACCCATGTAATATATACAAGGCACTTTGACAGTTTATCACATAAAACAACCCAATTACTCACTCAAACTAGATAGCACGCAAATCAAGGCACTTTATACGGGTCCACCGACTCCGTCCGGTTCGTCACTGCTTGTCACAGAAGATTATACGCAACCATCAGTCAAACAACCATCACAAATGGAAATATGGTCTAAAACGGCAAAAACGGCCAAGAAATGCATGTGCGCGTGCGCGGAAATGAAAATGGTATGAAAACGGGTTGCAAGGTTCGACCATAACCCGAGCTGTGGTTATCGGATCAAGGTGTACTAGGTATCGTCTCAAAGCTAAGATAAAGGGTTACAACTTTCATGAAGACAACTCAACCCAGTTTTCAGTGGATCTAGGTCAAATTTGCAGATTACCGAACCAGAACTCCAAAGGCTGGTTTGTACCTTGAGTGAAAATTTGGGCGGCATGCCCCTTGTGTTTACTTATTTCCAACCATTTATGGCTTCATTATTTTCCTCAAATCAGCTCCAATGTCACACCTAAGCAAGGGTACCACAATAGCCCTTCAACTGGGCTCAAAATAATCCAATTACAACACAAATCTTAACAAGGCAATCCGAAATCAAGTTTAAAGGCAAATAGCTAAATGGCAGATTTGACGTCTCTTGGCGTTTCGGTCACAACTAGGGGTGTAAACGAATCGAGCCGCTCGCGAGCCGCTCGCGAGCGGCTCGATTCAAGCTCGAGTCGAGCTCGACATTTTTCGAGCTCGAGTCGAGCTCGACATTTTTCGAGCTCGAGTCGAGCTCGAGCTGGTCGAGTCAAACTCGAGCTCGAACTCGAGCTCAAAATATTAAGCTCGTTAGCTCGCGAGCCGGCTCGCGAGCTCGAGTATATATATATATTTTTTATTTTTATTTTTATTTTAATAGTAAAATTACATAAATATCCTTAATATTTTATTATTTATTAATAAAAAATATTATTTTATTTATTTTTTTTAAAAATAAAATAATTATTTTTATTTTTTCGAGCTCGAACTCGAGCTCGAGCTCGGCTCGAATCGAGTCGAGCTCGAGCTCGAGCTTCAAAATTGCCAGCTCGTCGAGCTCGAGCTCGAGTTCGAGTTCGATGAAATTAAGTCAAGGCTCGACTCGATAAGGCCAAAGCTCGACTCGGCTCGGCTCGTTTGCAGCCCTAGTCACAACTAAAGCTACGCCTATCGGTTTGGGGTAAACTTTATACCGTTTATAAACTAAGCCAAAGGGTTACAACTTTGATGAAGGCCACTTAACCTAATTCATAGTTTATCTAGGTCAAATTTGCAAATCACAGATCCAAAAATTCATGATCAGTCTGGTTGTCAGCACTGACTTTAACCGGTAATAACTCAAGCTACACAATTCTGTTTTAGGTGTTTTCAGAGGCATTGGAAAGCTAAAACATAGGGCTACAAGTTTTATGTTTTGGGAAAAAGCTGATTGGATACGAATCAGGGTGACAAAATGAAGCCAAACTGGTGAATTCACAAAACTGTTTACGAATTGAAGCTTGTGGCAGTCAGGGTATTTCGGTCATTTCACATGCTACTGTGCTCCGATCAAGCTGAAATGTTACAGGAAGTTAAATGACATCATTTCCTATAACTTTCATGTTTTGAGCTAAGCCTAATTCGGTCTCCATCATGGCCGAATAGAATTGGGCAGAACAGGGCAACATAAGAACCATAATCTGGAATTTTATGAATTCATGGTGTAAACTTCACTTTTCTAGCTTGAATCACTACTACAACCTCCTATACAAGATTATAGACACCATATGCCATCTAAACAACAAGATTTATGATTGAAAAATTCCAAAACCCTAATTCAAATAAACCACCATAAGCCTCAAAACCATGGAAATAACTATCATAAGCCACAAGTATAGGTTGTTATACAAACTTAAGCAAGAGTAAGGAATAAATAAAGGAAGACAGCCATAATACCTTCCAAAACTCCTTGTAAGTGAGAAACAAACCACTTTCTCCCCAAATTTTCAGTACCCCAAGTCTTCCAATCACCAAGAGGTAAGTTTAATCGGTTTAGTTTTATTGATTTCACTCAAACAAGCTTGATTCAAGGGTTGAAGTTGCAAGCTTTCTTCCTCTCTTTTATCCCCTAAACTCACGACCAAAACCAGCAAGAAATGAACAAAAATCAGCCAAGAAGAAAGATAAGAAGGAAGGAAAATCATTTGGTCAAAGTTCCATGGATTGCCAACAAGTGTCAACTCAAGATGGCTTCTTATTTTTTTTCTTTTCTCCCTTTTCTTTAGTCCAAAATTTCGGCTGCTTTAGGAGATATTTTAGGGCTGATTTTGCTCAATTAATAACAAGGAGATTAAGGTAATAAAGTAGTGTTCAAGTGGTGCACTCAATCGGTAACGAACGGTACACATCGGTTCAACCCGTTTTTCCTTATTTCGCACGTACTAGGGTTTTAACTTATAGTTTACTAACTTATTATTATTACTTCTAATCACACATATTTTCTTATTTAAAACTCACTCTTAATCACCAAATTTAGCACACACACCTCACCAAGTGATCACGCGGCCAAAATACGCAAAAACCCTAATTTACCCGAACTAGGAACCAAAAAAAAAAACCCTTGATTCTATGGTTGATTGTAGCTACTGGGGGAGTGAATGAGTAGTAAAGCTATTCTAAAGGAATAAATGCCAAATAAAAAGGAATTTTAAGAAAAATAAAAGGGATTTTACAACTCCATAGATTAAAATTAGGGTTTCGATTAAAATGTGAGAGATTTAACAAAAACCGGTTAGTCACAAGTAAATCTAGGATTTTGAGTACAAGTAGGGTTTCTAGGCTTTAAAATAAAACAATGTCTTAAAACAAAAATAAAATAAAGAAACCGTAATATCCTCGTTGAGACTAAATAAAAATATTATCCTAAAAGTTGGGGTATCACAAGTTTTCTTAAGTCAAAAGGAAACTAGATGGTCAATCTAAGGAACAAAAAATATCTCCAATCCATGTAAGTCTTTTGTATACCTGCCATGATGGAATTGGTGCCATCTCCATATCCTTTGAACATTATAAATGTAAATCTAACCTAAGCATTTCAAATTCTTACACTCTCCCTATCTTTAATAAAATACATTACAAAATATTGAGAGAAATCTTGAGTTACATTCACCAAGAGTGAGATGAGAAGATTAAAATCAAAAGTTATTCATCGTTCAGCCATTCATAATCACATTGGTTTATGTCCATAACCATCCATCATGCATTCACATTATACAATATTAAATGAAAGTATAATAAAATATTTATTTAATTCTAATCATGAATCATAATATGCTAAAACTTTAAACCATTTAAAGTTTTTATTCTTGAAATTTAAGAATAAAATACAATAAAAAAATGTTCTACTTTTGATCCGAACCTATGAATCCATCTCACAGATTGATCATCAGGTAAAAATCACCCTATTGATCACAATTTGGCTCTTGGATCCACTCCACATTCAACATAGATCCAACGCTAGATCCTGACATTGGAAAACCGTGTTTGGGATTCACGTTTGATTTAAATGGCTCCAGTCATGGATCTATAAAAAAACTCTAGGTGAAAAAATTTTGTGTTTTTTAAAATCTATGGAAAAAACTTTCTAATTGTATTCGAAAAATTTTTCAAAATTTAAAACCTTCAATAGATGTTATAATCTAGCTATGATCCCAAGTCAAATTAGGATTTTCTAGTACAACTGGCATTTCTTAGTTCACTTAGGTTTGAAAATTTTCTTTTAAACCATTCTAGAATTTTAAATACTAGATTTAGAGCACTTTCTAGATATAGTCTTATTAAATTAAAAAGTTTCTAAAAGAATTTGAACACTTTCTAAATTTAATTGAAAGTTTCTAAACTTTATTGTACTTACTTTATTAATTTTAGTCTTACTAGAATTTAAAAAGTTTCCAAAACATAATTGAACAACTTCTTATCCAATTTGAGTTTCTAAAATTTCCATTAAATATCTTAATTCTAATCATATTAGAATTATAGGTAATTTCTATATTAATTTAGAAACTCAAACACAAAAGGAAATCAATAACTAAACTTCTTTGTCATTGGAAGCTAACTTATTTCTTAATTTTTTTCCTTTTCAGAAAATTTTCAGCAACTATTAATAATTAAAATCCTTCATCTTCACCACTATCTCGTGGTTAGAATTTGAAGTGACAAAGAATGGACATGATAGCAAAATATCTACTACAAATTGCATTAAAATAAAATAGCTTCCAGCAATGAATACTTGTGGCCTATTCTCTCCTCTTGTTAATTTTTCGGTAATCAAACAAAACAATAGAATATATGCATGATACACTACGAAGAAATCAATACCAATTGACTAAACTATGGTAAAAGAGTTAGGCCAAAGATTTCTTGTGCAATTTGGCCGTATCTTTATTTATAGTCTATAATAGTTTGGTTGTTTTTTCGTCATTTGTTTGCATTTTATCTTTCTTTTGTGATATTATCATACACAAAAAAGCCACAAATTTCTATTGAAAGCTTCAAATTTAAAACTTCAAAAAATATTCATTGAACAATTCTACAAAAATTTTAAATTAACTTTGTTAATGTAAAATTTTAAACTAACTTCAAGAATAGCATATAATTGTGATCTTATCAGCATCCATGATAATTAAATAAATTTGTCACATGGGTTAATCAAAGTTGGTTCTGATACCACTGTAAGAAATCGTTCAAGTAAGCATAGTGGAAAATTTACAAATTTAGATTCCTTAATAGATCATTCTTTGATTAATTTTATGCAACAAAGAGGTTGGTAAGAACATTATCTCCAAACTTGTAGTAAATTTTCATAACATCGAAGCAAGAATGCGTGTAAAGTCTTTAGCAATCCACTTGAAACTATCTAATCATCGAACCTCTGATGGATCCTCATGAATTCTTTAGGTAGAACCCTTTTAGGTAGAAATTACTTAAGTTAGAAAAGTGCTAACTTAATATCAAGATCTAAACACACAAGTTGTAAATGGAGAAGATAAAGAAACCCTAGGGTCAGGAGAACCTGAGATTCAACCATAAGTGAATGAGATCCAGACTTTTCTCTCTCCTAAATGGTTGCCAAAATTTTCATCTTTTATCTCTCTTGATTTTCACAAAATCTCACACAACTCTAATAGTGTTCATTAGTCTTGGTAGCTTAAGTTATGAGAGTATTTATAAACAAATAGGTTATCCAAATCTATATAGAAATCGGACAACTTATTTCCATTTAGATTTCATTTTCCATCTTCTAATATAACTCTTGTTTTAAAAGATTTAACCTTATTTGCACCACAAGTCTCACAAATTAAACTATACGTTATTAAAACTCATCGTTCAAGTCACCATTTGAATTCATTATAATCTATATAATGAAGATCTTAATGTGTGTGAATCATTAGATTCTCATACATGTTAGCAATAGATATAAGTTATAATTCTTATTAAGTAAGAACTATATACATATTAAACATCTTTGATTTATCATTGATTCAACTAATTAATCAAATAACTTATAGATTAAGATTGGCATCCAGTAATACATCATAGCCACCCAAGTGATGAGACTAGTCGCGCAGATAATTTCACCTATTCAGTAAAAGTTTCCCATGTAACTAATTTCCCATCACAGTATTTATTTTATATTAGTATTAGATTATACATTTATTCTATTTAGACTAATATTATTTTTTTGTACCAAAATATAATTCTAAATGAAGAAATATTTAGAAACACATTCTGAGATCTTTCCACTTAGCAACAAAAATTTTAAGTTACACTTTTACAAGTGGCCAATAATGAGATAATTCCTCTATGATAAGAGGTGGTAAATCCTTGGAGTTTATTCACTATCTTTTTATACTTTATGCCCAATCACAAATGACTTGAGCCATTCAGTTATGAGAAGTAATTGAATAGAATCAGAGTATAGTAATTCACACTCAAGACACTATGATAATTTTTAAATCTATGGATCACTTACTGAAACATCACATAGAAAACAATCCTTTGGCACTTAAAGGATTTCTCTATGCAGATTTCACTATGGATGATGATTGTCTTATTTAAAGTCATACAAATAATCTAATTAAACTCTTGATATGGGAGAATCAAAACAATAATAAAGCCCAATGAGAAATGAGAAGAGAACTAGCTTTAAAAGAGAATATGTCCAAACTAGTCGGCATGACACATTTTTTACTCAAGCATTATGACTAAATCAATCTTAAGGATTGAAAGAGAAGCAAAAGTGCTTGACCTTTTTAATCTTGGAACTGATGGTAATCTTTATTTCTGTGATGACATCACCTTCCCCCTAGGGCGTACCTAAGGATTTGGCGGACCGTCTGCCCAACTCTCACCAGGATTCACTCACTCACTCAATCAACTCTCAAGATTAATCATTCAAGTCTCCAAAATAATATTTAAGTTCTACAATTCAACTAAAATGTAAACTAATTTACAACCCAAAAGCCAAACGTATGATACAATATCAAATGTCAAAATATATCCTATCAACCAAAAGTATAAGTACAAGAGAGTTATACACTCTAGTTCACACTTAATTGCTTTGGACCTTCATTCCTGTAAGGAAAACAAAACTAAAGAAATGAGCCAAAATCCCAGTGAGGTTCCTAAACAAGCAATCAAGTAGAGAAACCAAGAAAATATGGCATTTAACATTTTGAACACTTTGCACAATAATATCTAGTCATTCAAGAAATAAACATTCAATCATTGGAAGGATACGTGCTCACTTGGAGCCATTCATTCAAGTCATTCACTCATTCATTCGCCAACCATTTTCCTTATCCCTCCAACATTAGAAAACGTTTGCAAGTGAAAACTCCTTCAGTGTTCTTGTCATTCATTCATTGATTTCATTGCATTGAATCCACTGGCCAGTTCTCCACCAAATTTCGTGGTAATACTCGAGTATACCAAACATTGTCCCAGGGTCACCAGCCGCCCGATCGAATCCGTTTCTGGCTCGAGTTGACTGGCAAGGGCCCAATTCAGCTAAAAGGCTTACATTAATGCACAAGCAACATTCAATCATTGAAAATTCACTTTTGCATGGGTCGAGTGCGATAAAGTAGGCACTTGCCCATTGAAAATCCATTTAGCAATTATTGGAAAGCATTTAACATTTAGACAACATTTCCAACATTCCACATAGTCATTTAAAGCATACACATGCAAGGAACACTCACCACGGCACAAGTTCAATTGTTCGCCTCGTGTGCAATTCGGACCTCACTTCCACGTCCTAAAATCACATTTATAACGTGCCAGGAGATCCACTATGCCAAGTGACATTATTCCAAAAGACAAATCAAGCTCAAAATGGCTCAACAACTCCAACTTGAAGTTGGAAGTAAAAGTAAAGACAGTTTAAAAAAAAATAGAATTTTTTCCAGTTTTGTATAATGCTATTTGAAAAATCACATCTCAAGCTTCTTAAATCCAAAATTTATAAACTTTATACCGTTGGAAAATAGATTCAAAGAGTTACAATTTCTCAGAAGACACCTTTGCAATATTCTGTCCACAAGTCAATCAAATTCCATCATCAAATTGCTACTTCGTCCAGTAGACAAACAAAACAGGTATAGAAATTTAGTCAACTTTGGAAAATCACAGATATTCGTAGAAATTGAGAAAAATTCTAAAATTTTCACGGTAGAAATTATTCTGAATTTAGTTTGAAACACAATAAACAGAACTAAATTTGGATTTTTCTATATTAGGATATGACAGTTTTCCCAAGACTGCTTAGGGCCTCCTGCGGAAACTTTTCAGCAGCACTTCCCCTTAGTTTCCCTAATTTCCAGCCATTTTCAAGGTTTCATTCTTACCACAAGACAGCCCCAAATCAAGTTCACAAGGTATAGGATACATAGAGTACTTATTTTAGCCACAAAGTTAGCTACAATCAACATATCATGGCTGCAAATATAATACAAAGCTGGAAATTAGCAACACAAGCTGGAAATTTAACTACCAATTTGAAAATTAAAGGAAACCCTCCATAAACTCCTTCCCTTAAACTCTAAATGCACCATATATGAAATATGAGAAACAAAGGATAGGTTTTCTAACAAGTTTACCTCTTTTCTCCCAAAACAAAATGGAGACTAACCAAGAAATGATCACAAGTTTCTCCCTCCAAGAACTTGATTCAAAGATTTGTAGAGTGCAAGATGTTTTCCTCTCTTTTTTTTCCTTCCTCACTAAGTTGGACAAGAAACTCCAGACTAGAAGTTGTGTTTTACTCACTCTTTTCTCTCTAATTTTCATCCAAGAGGAGACCTAAAGAAGCAAGAGAAAGATTCTAGTGAAATAACACTTGGTTGGTTTGAAAAAGTTTGACAGGCCTTCTATAGATGTTTAACAAATGGCAAAATCACAAGTATTTCCACCAAAATATCTTTCTTTTCCTCAAATATCTCCTAATACTTTTTTTTTTCACAAAAACTCCTTTGCACATAACTCCCTCATTTCCTCACAATTTATACCGCATACCCCACTAGTTGGTCGCATTACCAAAATGCAAAAAAAATCCTAACTTACACCATTCCTTTAGAAAAATCATAACTTGAGTTATAAATGTCAAAAATTCATACAACTTAGCTTGTTAAAAACTAGACTTGAAATACTAATAATCTTTAGAAGACATCTCAAGGAAATTCAGTTCATAAGTTCTTCCAAACTGAGTTATAAGCAACTACAACATTCCAGTTTTTACTTGCACAAGGCAGAATGTTTCAGTCAACTTTGCCGATTTTCTGGTATTTATAGAAATTGAATCAAACTCTAAATTTTATACTATAGGAAGCTCTATGAGTCTAGTTTCAAACGCAACAAATGGAACTGAATTCTGACTTTCCTATACGAAATTATAGCCAATTTCCTAAAGCTACGCAGAGCCTCTCACGAAAATTTCTAGATTTTCTAACAACGTGAGAAAATGAAACTTTTCTTAACAAAATTTCACTCCCTTGGCTCAAATTCAACCATTAAAGCAATCAAAAATTTAATGCAAGTAAGTTCAAGTATGTGAGGACCCGCAAAATTTTTTTATTTTTTTTATTTTTTTTTTACGTGTGCCATTTTTTTTTATACCTTACCCTACTATATTAATTTACCAGGGATTTCTATAAGAAAATACAGTTTTTAAATCATATTTCGAGTATAAGCTAGTTTAAGGGACATTAGTAGTGTATATTGTACGTGGGACCCGCTAGAGCGTTAAGTGCGATAAATTTTGACCACTAGTTGGAGTTTTGTGTTAAGTAATATTATTTTACAAGTGCTAGGAGATGATTAGAGGTTAGCTAGATAGATTAACCATTGGGAGAAAGAAAATAAGCTTAAACCCTAAAAGGTGCCAAGTGTCGCGATCCGATTGGAGTTGGACTTTTGACCAAGACTTTCTTATTTTACTAAAACAAAAATTTGACCAAAAATCAATCCATTTTTTCCTTCTCTTGGCTGAAAATTGGAGAGCAAAAGAGAGAGAAAACTTTCATCTTTCACTTCAATTTCTTGCTCAAATCTTGAGTTTTAACCGATAGAGTTGCAAATTACTCCATAAAAGTTGTCTTCTAAGGAGACTTCAAGAGGGTGGTGGAGTGGTTTTGGAAGGGAAAGCACTAAGCTACCAATTTTCTTGGGGTTTTAAGGTATCTTGCCAAGAACTTGCTTTCTACTTCAATTGATTGTTAATTGGTGGAGTAAAGTTGTTAAATATGTGGTTTTGTGAGAAAGTTCATGGGTTGAAGTAGGTTTATGGTAAATTTCAGATTTTAGAGTGAAATTTCTGCCCTCATGTGATGATTGATGGTTAGCCATGGATTGATAGTTTTTTTATGTGTAATATTGAGCTTATATGTGTTAGTTTTACTTGCCTAAGGAAATTTTCAGTTTGTGTACCTAAATTTCAGATTAGGGTTTTTAATTTTGAGCATGATTAGGGTTAGTTTTAGAGCTACCAATTGGTTTTAATTGAAGGGCATTGTGACCCTAATCAAGTGTGTTAAATGGTTTATGATTTGAATGTGAAAGTGTGGCTGAATTGAGGTGAGATTGGGTGGATGTTAGGTTGGAAAAGTAAAGAGAAACAAGGGAAGTACTGCTGAAATTTCGTAGGACCCTTGAGCAGTTGTGGGAAATTTACTATATCTTGTTGTAGAAATATCAAAATTAGGTTCCGTTTGTCGGGTTTTAAACTAGATTCATAGATCTATAAATTGTGAAAATTTTAGACCCTACCTATGTCTGTGTGATTTATGGTGATTTTTCAAAGTTGACTGAAATTACTTACCTGTTCTATCTTTTACTGGATGAAGCTGCGACTTGAGACTCAAATTCGACCAACTTGTGATCTGAATCTTATAAATGTGTCTTCTGAGAAATTATACCCCTTTGAGTCTATTTTCCGACGGTATAAATTTTATCAATTTTGGACTTAAGAATCGTGAGATATGATTTTTCAAATAGTGGTACGCAAAACTAGAAAATCCTATTTTCCTAGAATTATTCTTACTTTCATTTTGCACCTTAAGTTTGGAGTTAGTAAATCATTGTAGGTATGGTTTTGGGTAGAAGCGAAGGGTTTTTGGATTGTTCATGTCTTTAGGACCAACTACTACTTTTTCACTCCAAGCTATACTTTTGTGTTGCATTGGTAATTTACTTGGTTAGGCATATGACTCGTAATCGAGTCTCAACAGTTTTACCTTAGTGGTTTCGGACGTGCCGGTGATCCGGGTACTTCGAGAGGAAACGTTTGAAATTGTTTGTTTAAACTGGTGAGTGTACCACTCCCTTAAATTGGTGTTTATTTGATTTATCTGTACTTGCAATTTGCAACCTAATTATTTGAGACTTTTATATACTTTGTATGAAACGAGGGTGTACTTTATCATATTCGTTTCTCTCATCTATTTATTTTGGTTCCTGTATACTGTATAAGTCTGTATTTGTTCTCTATATCTGTTATCTGTATCTGTTCTCTGTATTTGTTGATGTCGTTTGGAGGGTTGAGTCCAACGACCATTCTATGATCTTTGAGCTCAAGACCGAGGGCTAGTTACTCGAGTCGAGCCGGCAAGGACCTGGTCGATTAGATAACAAACCACGGTAGTCCACTTCTAGGAAATCTTTGGGTATTGGAAATTCTGGATTTCTAGTATACTCGAGTATTACCAACCACTATTACTGTTGAGGTGTTCAGGCCCGGTGAGGGGTATGTTTGATGGACTGAATTGGTGTTAAAGTGGTGTTCTACTGGACGGGTTACTTTATTTGAAAGTTGACGGAGTGTCAACTACTATTTGATCAAGCTCCGGTGAAGCAATGAGAATTTTGGCTCCTGAGAGCCACCTGTATCCTTTCAATTTGAAGTGTTTATTCATTTCCCTATCTGGTGTGTATAACTGCATGATTGAAAAGTGATATGCCATGATTCGTGACTACTTGTACTTTGGTACCTCATTGAGCGTAATCTCACCCCCTTCCCGTTATCTTTGTTTTCCTTACAGGGGACAACACTTTTAACCATGATTTTGAAGAAAGGGTCGAGCTAGTATAAATGTTCTTTCGTTACGCTCTTTTGTAATCAAAACCCTAATTGCTTTTAATCAAGTATCATGTTTTGATTTGTAAAGTTTTCTATGTATGTATATAAGTGTTTAATCATGTACATTAAGTATGTTCGTTTGAGATGGTATCTTTGAACTTGTTGAGATGCTACTTGTAACCATTGAACGATCGGACGAGCGTGGTGTTTGAGCAAGGAAAAGAAAATTTCTGGCGGGAATTGTTCATCGGAATCCGATCGAGTATCCGTCCAGTTCTTGGTCGGATATCTGGCCGGATTTGCAGGGGATTTGGAGGATTTTGGTTGAGCTACTGCTTCCAATCTGGCCGGGTACCGGCCGGATTGTGGCGTGGCAGTCATTTTTTCATTTTCAGTTTTCGTTTTCATTTTGTTATCGTGGCCGTCGATACATTTAATCATTGTATTATCATTCGGAGCATTTTCGTTTGTGTGTGATTGGCTTAGTAGTCTCCGATGGTTTTGTTTTCTTTGGGTTCTATCGCGCGTAATTTAGGGTTTGGTGTGATTCGACTTCGTAGTCCTGACGAGAGTTGGACAGGCGGTCCACCAAACCCTTTGGTTCGCCTTAGGGGAAGGTGGGGCTGTCACAAAGTAAGAGCTATAAAGACAAGTAAAATTTCAGGGCCTCATACTCTCTCCCCCTTAAAAGAATTTCGTCTTCGAAATTCTAACTTTTACTCACACAAAACTTGATGCTACAGGATTTTCCTCCAATTTTCAAGTGACTTTTTCTCACTTATAGTGCTGTCATAACTTGCCTAGAAGGAAAATCTCACCAATGTAATGGCTAACTTCTTATGCTAAGGAAGTTCAACGAAGGCGTCAAATTGTGCAAAGTGATATAAATTTAAGAACTCGATAAAAAGGAGAATTCGTAACTATGAAACTTGGTTACTACTCTTTCCAGATCGTGAAATAAAATACTATGCATTGGCAAATAATCTCCAAAGTACATCTACTCTCATGACTACAATTAAATTTCTTGACACGTACTACCCTCTCTAATCATCTTTCCTTCAATAAATACAACTTGTTACGTAAGATGTTCACCACGTATCTTCCCACAGATACTACTATTTCAGGTAAAATTACTAGTTCTTGATATGTCCATTCTTTCTTTTCTTCTTCCCTCTATCCTTCATAGTAAGTTCCTCTTTACTAATCTCTTTACTTTTTCCTTTAGTATCACAGGAGTTTCCTTTACCCCTTTTTAAGTTGAATGCTAGGAATGTCATGAGATGCCAACTTAAATAGTGGAATGCATCAATTCAAACTTATTTCGCACCTCCTCTGGTATTCCTTCATATTTCTTTTTCCAGTTTCATGTTCTTGTCTAATCACTCAGTTTTTCTTTATATACTCTTGTTTCCATCGTCCTTTCTAGTGTGCAACTCATTTCTTTTGGCACTCTATCTCTTTCGACGAATCTCTATTTTCTTATGTCTACTTTCCAAATTTTTCATATCACCGATTCACTTAAACTCAAATAAGAGTCTGCCAGACAAATCAAAGTATTCAAAGGAGAAGCTAATTACAAATCACAACTCTAAACCAGATGCCTCTTACATTTGTTGCTACCAAGTCATTCAGAGAAACTCATCTTGGCTATTCCTAAAGCTGATAGGTGAGAAATGTAAACACAAGTAAGGGAAAACCTCAAGATATGATGCCACTTACTCCTATTTCGGGTTCTTAGATCTCAAGTTCCACACTATGCAATCTTCAATAGGTTTGATCAAGAAGAATCGACAACCTTTTCTCCCCAATAGTGCCTTTTACTATTGTCAATTAGGGCGGTCATTCTAAATTTACCAAGAGGTAGCATACAATATTAAAAATCCAAACCCTCTTTTCTCTGAAACTTTCATACCTAATCCAAACTCTCAACTTCAAACGGATAGGAATCAAGCAGATAGGCAATAGTAGTTATTCTAAGGCCAAACCTATCATAAGAGAAATACATAGGTAGTTGTAATTAGACTACATAAAAAATAAACACAAAACAAGGCCACACATTCATTGGAGCAATTAAACAGGTCTACAGTGCTAACACCTTAAACATTTACGACAACCATCAGATTTCAAATCTAGCTTCTATCTATAGAAACCCTAACCAGACATTTACAAGACTAGTCCATGATACCACTTATTGATCCACTTCCATTAATCGGTTTAATTCCTAGATCAAATAGTAGAATCTTCTGTATCTTGACTTGTGCCATCAACATTTACCTCAAATTCAATTGGAATATCAACCATCATCCTAACGCTCTTAACTCTTTAGTACTCGGGTACAGGAATCCGAAATAAGATAATTCACAACTCGAGTTGGCCAGTTCCAAGAGTAAATCATCTACATTTAAGATTCCAACCTGACATACATATCTATCGTCCCTAAGTACCATGACGAAGGTTTGACACCTATAACATTCATGATTCAAAACTTATGCTCAAAAGAAAACTTAATCTTTTATATTCATTCACGAAATTGGGACCATAAAACCACTTAGTCCAAACTCAGCCCGCGCAGAGACCATACGAGACAGCTCTGATACCACCTGTGACGACCACACCTTCTCCTTAGGGCGTACCCAAGGGTTTGGCGGACCGCTTGTCCAACTCTCGGCAGGACTCACTCAATCAACTCTCCAGATTAATCATTCAAACCTCCAAAATAACATTTAACTTTTACAATTCAACCAAAATATAAACTTATTTACAACCCAAAAGCCAAACGTATGATACAATATTAAATATCAAAATATATCCAATCAACCAAAAGTATAAGTACAAGATGGTTATATACTCTAGTTCACACTTAATTGTTTCGGACCTCCATTTGTGTAAGGAAAACAAAAACTAAAGAAATGAGTTAAAAACCCAGTGAGATTCCTAAACAAGCAATCAGGTAGAAAAACCATGGAAATATGGTATTTAACAATTTGAACACTTTGCACAATAATATCCAGTCATTCAAGAAATAAACATTCAATCATTGGAAGGATACGTGCTCATTTGGAGCCATTTATTCAAGTCATTCATTCATTCATTTATTCGCCAACCATTTTCCTTATTCCTCCAACATTAGAAAAACGTTTGCAAGTGAAAACTCCTTCAGTGTTCTTGTCAATCATTCATTGATATTATTGCATTGAATTCACTGGTCAGTTCTCCACCAGATTTCGTGGTAATACTCCAATATACAAAACATTGTCCCAAGGTCACCAGCCGCCCGATCGAATCCGCTTCTGGTTCAAGTTGACTGGCAACTAAGGGCAAGGGCCCAATTCAGCCAAAAGACTTACATTCATGCACAAGTAGCATTCAATCATTGAAAATTCACTTTTGCGTGGGTCGAGTGCGATAAAGTAAACACTAGCTCATTGCAAATTTATTTAGCAATCATTGGAAAGTATTTAACATTTAGACAACATTTTCAACATTCCACATTGTCATTTAAAGCATAAACATGCAAGGAACACTCACCACGGCACAAGTTCAGTTGTTCGCCTCGTGTGTACTTCGAACCTCACTTCCACGTCCTAAAATCACATTTATAAAGTATCATGAGATCCACTATGCCAAGTCACATTATTCTAAAAGAAAAATCAAGCTCAAAATGGCTCAACAACTCCAACTTGAAGTTGGAAGTAAAACTTAGGACAGTTTTAAGAAAATAGAATTTTTCCCAGTTTTGCGCGACACTATTTGAAAAATCATATCTCAAGTTTTTTAAGTCCAAAATTTATAAACTTTATATCATTGGAAAATAGATTCAAAGAGTTACAATTTCTTAGAAGACATCTTTGCAAGATTCTATCCACAAGTTAGTCAAATTCCATCATCAAGTTGCTACTTCTTCCAGTAGACAAACAGAACATGTATAGAAATTCAGTCAATTTTGGAAAATCACAAATATTCGTAGAAATTGAGGAAATTCTAAAATTTTCATGGTAAAAAGTATTCTAAATCTAGTTTTAAACGCAACAAACAGAACTAAATTTGAATTTTTCTATACCAACATATGATAGTTTTTCGAAGACTGCTTAGGGCCTCTTGCGAAAACGTTTCAGCAGCACTTCCTCTTAGTTTCCCTAATTTCCAGCCATTTTCAAGGTTTCATTCTTACCACAAGACAGCCCCAAATCAAGTTCACAAGGTATAGGATACATAGAGTACTTATTTTAGCCACAAAGCTAGCTACAATCAACATATCATGGCTGAAAATATAATACAAAGCTGGAAATTAGCAACACAAGCTGGAAATTTAACTACCAATTTGAAAATTAAAGGAAACCCTCCATAAACTCCTTCCCTTAAACTCTAAATGCACCATATATGAAATATGAGAAACAAAGGATAGGTTTTCTAACAAGTTTACCTCTTTTCTCCCAAAAAAAATGGTGACTAACCAAGAAATGATCACAAGTTTCTCCCTTCAAGAACTTGATTCAAAGATTTGTGGAGTGTAAGATGTTTTCCTCTCTTTTTTTTCTTCCTCACTAAGTTGGACAAGAAACTCAAGATTAGAAGTTGTGTTTTGTTCACTCTTTTCTCTCTAATTTTCATCCAAGAGGAGACCCAAAGAAGCAAGAGGAAGATTCTAGTGAAATAACACTTGGTTGGTTCGAAAAAGTTTGACCTTGGTCAAGGCTTTCTATAGATGTTTAACAAATGGCAAAATCACAAGTATTTTCACCAAAATATCTTTCTTTTCCTCAAATATCTCCTAATACTTTTTTTTCACAAAAACTCCTTTGAACATAACTCCCTCATTTCCTCACAATTTAAACTGCACACCCCACTAGTTGGTCACATTACCAAAATGCACAAAAAACCCTAACTTACACCATTCCTTTAGAAAAATCATAACTTGAGTTATAAATATAAAAAATTCATACAACTTAGCCTGTTAAAAATTAGACTTGAAACACTAATAATCTTTAGAAGACATCTCAAGGAAATTTAGTTCATAAGTTGGTCCAAACTGAGCTGTAATCTACTACAACATTCCAGTTTTTACTTGCGCAGAGTAGAATTTTTCAGTCAACTTTTCTGATTTTCTGGTATTTATAGAAATTGAATCAAACTCTAAATTTTATACTGTAGGAAGCCCTATGAGTCTAGTTTCAAACGCAACAAACGAAACTGAATTTCGACTTTCCTATACGAAGTTATAGCCAATTTCCCAAAACTGTGCAAAGCCTCTTGCAAAAATTTCTAGATTTTCTAACAACTTGAGAAAATGAAACTTTTCTTAACAAAATTTCACTCCCTTAGTTCAAATTCATCCATTAAAGCAACCAAAAATTTAACGCAAGTAAGTTCAAGTAAGAGCTATAAAGACAAGTAAAATTTCGGAGCCTCACAATTTCTCTATGAATGCAATGTGGAAAAAACTATATTCTTAGTAGAAGAAAGGAGTTCAACAAATCCATATCTAAAATAGCTAATGAGATATTAAAAAAATTAGGGAGTTGATAATTAATAGTCCTATCTTAACAGTTGAATCTGATGTCGAAGGGTTGGATGATACCATAGGATTTAAGTTGTATGAAAGATTGTTAGAAATCCTAAACATGAATCGCATAACCAAATCTAGTAAAAATCAAAAGAATCAAGATATGTGAAGAAGCTAAAAAAACTTTTCTATTAGAAGTATTGAACTTATTCATGATAAACTCCATACAATAGATTTATGTACCAATACTTTGAGAATATTAGGGAAACTCAATCTACTAGCAATTGATTGGAGATTAATTAGAACAATTAATTTGATCCCTAATGAGATTTTTAAATTGAATAAATTTTTCCAAATGATGAAATATATTTTAGTAGAAAGTCTCCTAACACGGGAGAGATGTGTCTATTCCATAAAAGTCTATGGTTAATTATATTTACCTCCCTTGAGGTATGACCATATTACCAAATAAACCCTGTGATTTGGCAAAATAACCAATATCCCCTAGCATTAACTTCCATTAATTTAGTCTAACAGAACCACTAAATGGCCAAAATTGCCAGCATCAACAAAAGAGAAAATCATTTTATTCCTAAGAAATCTTCCTACTCCTATAGTGAAACACGGTTATGCTTGGACTCATGGCACGCTTCAAGACTTCTAAACCATTCAAGAGAGCCTCGAATCACCGGTTCTCTCTGCAGCTATCCAAATTGCATCCTTATTAAGACTCTTACAACCCTTTTGCATTTGCCAGGTGGAACTCCTACAACATCTCCTCTGCTACCATAGCTTGCCAATCTACCACAATTTTAGCCTGGAACAAGTGTTGTCTTGAGGGAACCACAATAGTACTTGACCTGTGACATAAATAATCAGGCTACAAGTGCATTCTTCTCCCCCACTGTTTGTGGCAATTTGCCTTCATACTAAATGCAATCTCTCCATCATAGACGCCTTGAGATGTTACCATAAATAAATTTTTTTCGCAAATGTGACATTGACGATGAGATATGAAAAAAGGTAAAAGAGGAAAACCTCTTTAATTTGCTTCAATTTTGATTAAACTAGCATCGTGGAACCAAAATTGGCAAAATGAAAAGTTGCCATCACTTAAGCTCCAACCCTATGGCCATTAAGACCCATTCCTCGTTTTGCAAATTTCTATTTTTTTAAAAAAATTTTTATTGCCAAGGTTAAAAGGGAATTATAGTTTGGCAAAATGTATTGTGAAAGCAATTTTTGGGATAGCATGGTTGGTGAATATGAAGGGATTAGTTTTACTAGACATTTGGTGGTTTTTTTGAATGCAGATGCAAGATGTTTTACGATCATGGTGTCAAACCAAGAAATCTAGTGGTGGAGAAAACACAATCGATTTTTTCTGGAACATAAAAAAGCTATTTTGGGGTTATGATGTCTCATTTTTGCAGATGTCAACAAAGTTATGACCTTCCCTTAATGGTAAGTAGGTACTTGATACACGTTTAGACATTCTTGTGAATTGACTGCTATTTGGCTAACTACAAGATTTGTTTGGTAATATGGTCAAACCTTAAGAGAGATAAATGTTTTTAATCCTAAAATTCTACAACTCGACAAGATAGAGAGTTTATGAAGGATTTCACACAGCCTACTTAAATTGGAATTTATGGCCACTTTGTTATAGAACCTATCTAAATAGATGGACAACCTTTGATACAATAAGCAAAAATTGATGATTAATATTTGCTTTATTTTAAGCTAGAATTGTCCTTCTATGCAGAAAATTCACTTTAATATTCTAAAGTGCCAACGTGACCATCTAATTTTGATCCAATATTTAAAAGAAATGCTAAAAGCATATTCTTGACTAAGTTTGTTTAGCACGAAAGAGCTTGATTAGGATGAAAGTGTTAAACAATTATAAGTAAGTATTAACCACGCACTACAAGAAAATTGGTTTTTAGTGACAAGCTATTTTCGCCACAAAAAACAAAGTCGTCATTGATAAGTTTTTATTGACAACTTTATAGTCGTCACAGAGTTGTCATTGAAGGCCCATCGGTAAAAGTACATAGTGACAACCTTAAAAGTTGTCAGTGAATGGTACTGTTTTGTGAGAACTTGTGTCATCAGTAATTGTTCTAATTTTACTGATGACATAATATCTTGTCAATGATGTACAAAGCAATGTCGTCACTAAAAACTAATCCATAGTGTCAACTAGTATAAACTAATTACTGACAACTTTTGTTGTCACTAAACACTTTTCAACTCCATAACAATAGGTGGTTGTCAATGGAAAAATCTGATTCAGTGACAACAGTTTACCACCATGAAATTTGATAATTTTCCTACTACAATTATATCTTAAAAATGAAAAAAAAAGCGACAATGCTTCACAATTAAAAAATGAAGGCATCCATTACATTACGAAATGCCAAAATATCATTTTAAACATTCGAATATTATAATCAAGTTCAACAACACCCTACAAATAGTTTGATAAGTGGTATTTGGCCTAAATTTCACATATAAGTCAAGACAGTTTCACAAAACAAATCCAAGTCCCCAAAAAAATGTGTTGTCGAAACATTTCTTGAGCATAAGATTTTCTATAGTTCTTGAGTCAATTAACAACTGTTGCTGCTGATCTTCCAAAAATCTAAAATGAGAAACATATCTACAGTGAAGTACTTCAATTATTAGTAGGTGATAAGAAAAACTTGAGATAAGAAAGAGCACTTAAGAATTTGCAAGAAAATAAGCTAAATAATTTCTTTTAAATATCATCTAGATAGTGACTAAATAAGAGCAAAGTAAGAGATAAAGCACTTAGAACTTCCGACAAGCAACTGGGTATAGATATAAAAATGAGATTGTACTAATTCAACCGTATAAATTCAATAACTTCCCTAAAGTTTTGCAAACTTTTTTCAAATAAAATCAAAGAGAACAAACCCAACATTGCTGACCATAGCACCCTCTCAAATATCAAAATTGATGGAAGCTTCAGTGCTAGCTGCAAGATAGCAACCAAAAACAATAGGATTCTAATCAAAGGTTAACCTTCAGAACTACTTTTCAATTTATCTAGTAATTCAAAAGCCAAACCTAAAACTACTACTAAGGTTTAGCCAAATATGAAATTTTGATTGATACAAACATTTCTTTGTCTCTGCCAAGGATGGCTTAGCACAGTACTGCTACCACTTGTTGTTTATTGATCCGCAATAATTATCACTAATTCTTTGGAACTGACCAATACATCTGATTTTTACCAGGGTGTTTTAAAGTGTGATGACCCCACTTCCCCCTAAGGCGTACCCCAGGGTTTAGCGGACTGCCTGCCCAACTCTCGTCAGAACTCGCTCACTTACTCTAAATAAAATAAGTTATAACATCAAGAGTAACTGAAATAACAGTTCCCAAGTTTGGAACGTAAAATAACATTCATTTCTATCTCAAACATTCATACAATCCCAAATATAATAAAAGATTTGAGTTCCAAATACATTCAACCCTAATCGAGCACTAGCGCGAGTGCAATCGCCAAAAATTAAAAAACTAGACTATGCTAGCCTATACCAGCCTCACACTCTTGTTCGTACCCCCTCTAAGGAAAACAAAACTAATAGAATGAGTTAAAATTCAGTGAGATTCCAAAACGTCATGCAAACCCAAATAGCAAGTTGACCACTATTTAAAAGTGAAAGTATCAAGGTAGCAAGTATAACAAGTCAAGAAAATGAGCAATAATATTTCGTATAGCCAATCATTAAGTATTCAACATTTCAAGTAAAAGGATACAGTAGCTTTTGCAAACTAGCTCCGCTGTAGCTTGATCAAGTAGTAGTAGTTGACACTCCGTCAACTTACAAGTAAAGTAACCAATCCAATAGTACACCATTTAACTCTAATTTTTATCCACCAATCAGACCCCTTACCGGGCCCGAAATCCAAAATAAATACTGGTGGTAATATTCGAACATACCAATTAGTCGAGAAGATAACACTCCACTCGACAAAACTAGAGACCTAGGGTTCGTTATCTAATTGACCAGGTTCTTGCCGGCTCGACTTGATTAACTAGCCACAGAATTTCTGGAATTCCAGACAGTATTCAAGTCATATACATGTATATCAAGTCAATTGCAACCAATCAACAAGAATATATCACATTAGGGCAAGTGCGATAAAGTACACTCTTGCCCGACCAAACCAATCAAATATCATCCAACCACGTTGGTAAAGTATTTAAATCAAGTATTAAGATCAATCATGCACTTGGAAGTACTCACCAATGACTTATGACTTTTCAAAACTACGTTCAAGTGCAACTCCCTGGTTGGAGTCCAAATCGACGATAAAACGCCATTTAACGGTTTAAAATCAAGTAGGGTTCAAAATATAAGAGTTTCATTTAAAGAAAATCAAGTAAATGAAACTCGGTTAAGTAGTATGCATTTACTTATCAAACCCTAAAAAATTCATGCTCGCTCTTTCGGTTTTGATAAAGAAGCGATTAAAACTTTTAAGTTCGTAACTTGGTCTAAAAAATGAGGAAAATATATTTATAGTGGTCGCTACTCTCGCCTTTTAAAAGGTACGTGTTTTGGCAAAAATTCAGTTTATGTACTCCTACTAAGGGAAACTTGAGTACTCTAACCAATTCAAGTTCAATTCAATCACGAATCACGGTTCAAGTTCCAATTTCACTCGCTTAACCTACGAAAGAAAAATTGGACAGCATACCCTTTGTTTTTACTCATTTTTCCAGCCATGTAAGGCTTCATTTTTTTCCTCAAATCAGCCAAATTCAAACACCAAGTAAGCATATCAAGATAGCTCTTCATCTAGGTTACAAACCATCCAAATGTAAGTCATTTCTAGCAAAAAAACCTACCAAGACCAAAGTTGGAATTTTCTCACCAAGGCTGAAATTTCATCTTTTAAGGCTAAAAATCACAACCATGCTACTAATCACCTCACAAATTCCATATCCAAGGTCAATACCAACATTTGATAGTTAAACAACATAATCAAGACTAAAAATTATCAAACCCTAGTTGAAATTTCATTAATCAACACCAAAACTAAGTATCATCCAATATATTCCAAGATTCATGCCATCTACTCCATATTTTGCCAAAATAAGAAAGAAAAAGGAAGTTTTAGACTTATACCTTCCAAAACACTTCTTGAAAGTGAGGAACCAAGCACTTTCTTCCAAGATTTTCACCACTCCTAACTTCCTAAGCGCCAAGGTATAAGTTTAATCGGTTTGGTTTTTGTGATCTCAACTCAAACAAGGAAGAATCAAGGTTGGAATTGCAAGTTCTCTTCTCTCTTTACTCTCTCCTTGTGAGGACTTGTAAAATCCCTAATATTTTCTTAAAATTTCATTTTATTTGGAATCTATTACTTTACAATAGCATTACTATTCATTTACTTCTCCAATGGTTGGAACAAAGAATAGATTTAAGAGTTTTCCCTTTACTTTTATAGTTAGGGTAAACTAGGATTTTTGCGTCTTTTGGTAGTGTGATTAATTGGTAAGAAGGATGTACTAAATTTGGTGGTTAAGAGTGAATTTTAAATAAAAGGGAAGTGTGTGATTAGAAGTGATAATAATAAATTAGTGAATTATAAGTGAAAATCCTAGTACGTGCGAGTTAAGAAAAACGGTGTGAACCGACATGTATCATTTGTTATCGAATGAGTGCACCGCTTGAACACTACTTTATTACCTTAATCTTTTCACTTTTATTTTAGCAAAATCACCCCCAAAATATCCCTCAAGTCAATCAAAAATGTTGACCACAAAAGAAAAAGGAAAAGAAGAAAAAATAGGAGATTTGATCCTACGGCAACACTTGGCGGTCATCTACCTAACTTTGACCAAACCAATTGCTATCCTCTTATCTTTCCTTGAGCTTCATTTCTTCCTCATTATCCTCCATGGTGGCCGAGAGTTAAGGAGAGAAAAGAGAGAAGAAACACTCCATTCCAATCTTGATTTTTGGCCTTGTTTGAGTTGAATCCAAAATCTAAACCGATTAAATTTTCACTTGAGAACTTAGGAAGCTTTGTCTGATAAATGTTTGGAAGAAAGAGGTGTGGTTTTCACCTACAAGAAGCCTTTGTAAGGTATCATGGTTTTCTTTCCTTTTCTTGTACTTAATCTTGTTAAAATTTGGATAGAAACTTATGTTCTTGGTTTATGACGGTTAATTAGTTATTTTTGAATGATATGGTGGAATGTTGAGCTAGGGTTTGAGATTTTCAGTTGTATTTATTATTATTTATATAGTATATGATATTGATGAGCTTGGATAGGGATTTGGGGTAGTGATTCAAGACATGAATGTTATTTTTAAGTATTGAATCATCAAATTTCCAACATTAGTGATGAATCTGCCCTGTTACTGACCTACATGTTCGTCCATGTTAGAGGCCGAATCAGATTTAGATCAAAACATGAAAGTTGTAGGAAATGGAATTAATATCTGTCTGTAAAATTTCAGCTCAATTGGAGCACTGTAGAGTGTGAAATGACTAAAATACCACTGACTGCCAAAAGCCCTATTTCACAGGCAGCTTTCTGTTTTCTCTGAAATTGCATATTTTGACCTTGAAACGGAACGAATTGGATATTGATGCCTTCATAGAAAATGTAGTTCTCTATCTTAGTTTCGAAACGGCATAAAGTGTACCCCAATCCGATAAGCGTAGCTTCAATTGTGACCGAAACGCCAAGAGATATCAAACCTACTGTTTAGCCTTTATCTTTCAAATTGGTTTCCAGTTGCATTGCTAAGACTTGTGTTGTAATTGGATGACTTTGAACTTAATTGAAAGACTATTGTATTACAATTGTTTATGTGTGAAGTTGGGCTGAATTGAGGAAAATAACAAAGCCATAAATGGCTGAAAAATAGCTAAATACGAAAGGCATGCTGTCCAAATTTTCACTCGAGGGTTAGACGTGTGTACTCGCGACTTGGTCGAAGATTTGAGAACGAATTGAACTTGATTTGTTTAGGGTATTTGAGTCTACTTTAATATAGATATATAAGTTGGAATTTGGTTGAAACTCGTACCCTTGAAAAAAATGAAAGTAACAACCAATAAAAATACGTTATTCTCGTCTTTTCGACTCAAATGGGAATTTCAAAGTTTTACTCATTTTATTATCAAAACTAAAATAGCGAGCATGGGTTTTCTAGGATATGATAAGTAATATGAATATTACCTACATGAGTTTCAATTACTTACTTTTCGTTAAACGAAACGCTTAAGTTTCGAGTCTTAGTTGATTTCAAAACTCTTAAACGATATTTTATCGTAAATTTGGACTCCAAACCAGGAGTAATGCCTGAACGTGATCCGAAGAAGCACTAAATCTTTGATGAGTTCTTCCAAATACTTGATTGAACTTGATACTTGTTTTCAATATTTGACCAATGTGATTGAATGATATGTGATTGGTTTGATCGGATAAGGGTGGACTTTATCACACTTGCCCTAATATACTATATTCTTGTTCATTGATTGAAAGTGAATTGATGTACATGCATATGATTTGTATCTTGTCTGGAATTCTAGAAATCCTGTGACTAGTTAATCGAATCGAACCGGCAAGGGTTTGGTCGATTCGATAATGAATCCTGGGTCTTTAGTTTTGTCGAGTGGAGTGTTATCTTCTCGACTAATCGGTATACTCGAGTATTACCACCAGTGTTTATCTTGGAATTCGGGCCCCGTAAGGGGTTTTGTTGGTGGACGGAGATTGGAGATAAGTGGTATACTACTGGACTAGTTACCCTTACTTGAAAGTTGATGGAGTGTCAACTACTACGCGATCAAGTTATGGTGGAGCTAGTTTGCAAGAGCAACTGTATCTTTTTATATGAAATGCTGAATATTTAATGTTTGGTCATCCGAAATGTTATTGCTCATTTTCTTGATTTGTTAATGCTCGTTACTTTACTATTATGATATTGTCACTTGTAATTATTGGTCAACTTGCTATTTGGAACCTCACTGAATTTTAAGCTCACTTTATTAGTTTGTTTTCCTTACAGGGGGTACGAGCGAGACGTGAGACTTGTACAAACTAGCGTAGTCTAGTTTTTTAAAAATTTTGTAATAGTGCACGCACTAGTCGCCCGATTTAGGTTGAATGTATTTAGAACTCCCATCTTTTAATGTATTTGGAATTGTAGGGAAGTTTAAGACAGAAATGAATGTATTTGTACATTTCAAACTTGAAAACTGTTGTTTTCTTTATGTTTGAAGTTGTGAATTATATTATTCGAAATAGTGAGTGAGTTCTGACCAGAGTTGGGCAGGCAGTTCGATAAATCTTGGGGTACGCCTTAGGGGAAGATGGGGTCGTCACAAGTGGTATCAGAACCTAGGTTGAATTGATCTAGGTAGATTGAGTGATTTATACCTGATATAACTTGGTTATGATAGTCTAGGGTTTCACACTCGAGAATAGGTGTTTAGTCTCGATTTATTTGTCTAACTTGTTCATTCTCCGCGATGTTACCTGTAATGTAGGTTATGAAGGGTAAAGATGCGAGTGGGGGTGTCGAGCCATCTCAACCTGTACTTATCGGCCAGGAGCACCTCGAGAGGCCTATATGCCGCGTACTTACCTACCAAGAGAGTCCGGTGGGCCTGTATGTCGGTGATCTCCAGCACATAAGATCCAATAATGCGACTGCGAGAGGACCTACTCCTATCCCGATAGGGTCGTATTCCCGATTGCCAACGAGAGGAGACGATTGGGTAGCGCCAATCGTAAGTGCCAGATGGAGATAGAGCGTCTACAGGCAGTCGTCCGAGTATAGGGGTTAGGATCCGAGAGTTTGAGACTTTGGTTCTTGAGGAGTAGGAATGGACTATTGCCTTCAGAGAGTAGGCTGAGGCGGCTAATGATCGCCTTGTTCAGATAGTTAGAGACGTGAGAGACCGGACCGACTGTATTTTGACTGAGTGCGGGGCCCTAGTAGAGGATGTGGCACAGGACTTGGCCGAGGAGGGTCAAGAGCATGCGGTCCCTAGTAATCTTGAGGAGGACTCAGAGAAGGAGCCAGTTGCACCTGCGGAGTCGGTTGGGTCGGCATCTAGCTAGACCCTTAGTTTAGGGTTTTAAGGGATTTTGTGAGGTAGTTAGGGATATAGTGGGATGACACGTCCCCTTTTGTTTTTGAATTTGACGTGTTAAGATGGATGTATATAGGGTTTGCTTTTGTTCTATGTCCCTTGGTTTGTATAGTACTTTCTAACTCGTTGGCTATGTATATAAAGGATGTTTATTTGCAATGTATGTTATTGCCTCTGCTTTATGATTTGAAAATGTTTTGGTTGAGCTATACTTTATTTTGTTTATATTTCTATAGTTGATTAGTCAAGAAGCATGGAAGGTAGAAAAAGTCAGGATCGGGGAGTTACTCGAGAGTGCGGTTCTAACAGTAGCCGTGGGGGTAGACAGGCACAAGAATCGGTGCAAAAACTGAGAGAGAAAAGAGGTAAAATAGTTAAGTCGCAACCTAGACCCCGAGCAGAAGAGGGGGATCAGGTGGCAATGGTGATTCAACAGATGACTAATATTCTTGCTCGATTGGTAGAGCAGCAGGGTCAAACCCTGTTAATCAACCCAGAGATCCTGAAATAGGGCAAGATAGAGCCCTAGAGAAATTTCAAAAGTTTTTCCCACCTAAATTCCTGGGAGGGTCGGACCCTGAGATAGTCGAGAGATGGTTAGAAACAATGATCAATATATTCGCTGCTTTAAACTATATGGATGAGAGGGAAGTACATTTTGCTATTTTTCAGTTTGAGGGACCGGCCAAGGTCTGATGAAATGTAGTTAGAGTTAAGTGGGAGAGAAAGGGAACTGCATGGACCTGGTTGAATTTTGTGCAGGAGTTTAGTGAGAAATATCTCCCACCGATAGTCCAGGAGAAGCGAGAAGATGATTTTATTAAGTTTCGCCAGAGAACCCTAAGTGTAATTGAGTATGAGACTTAGTTTACGAAACTATCCAAATTTGCTCCCGAATTGATAGTTACGGAGCAAATGAGGGTAAGGAGATTTGTACAGGGACTCAATGTGGAGATACATGAGGCCTTGGCGGCGGCCCAAATTAACACTTTTACGGAGGTTTTGGAGAAGGTCAAGAGAATAAAAATTGTCAGGGCACAAGTAAGGGATTTCCATGCAAAATGAAGAGGGGCGACTGGTGGAAATCAAGGGCCGGCACAGAGTGATTGGAACATGCCACCTCATAAAGCCGGTCGAGGAGCTGGAGGTGGAAGTTTACGAGTATATCTAGGGGAGGTACTCCGAGAGAAACTTTAGGTGGAAGGGGGCAGGGGAGAGGTGTCTCGCAGGGAGGCCAGACATCCGCCCCCCGAGTATCGTATGGGTACTGTGGGAAATCTAACCATACCGAGGATAATTGTTGGAGAAAATCTCGAAAGTGCTTAGACTGTGGAAGTACTGAGCACCAAATCACCAATTGCCCTTTAATTAGTAATGCTCAGTCGGCTGGCAAATCAAATCCAAAACCAACCAATGTAGGAGGGACCATGTCAAGGGTACTAGCCATAGTGTATTCTTTGGACGAGCAATTGGTACTTGAACTATCAGAGGTAGTGGAAGGTACAATTTCTATTTTTCATCGTTTAGCCAAAATTTTGATAGACCCTGGTGCAACCCAATTTTTTGTTAACCCTGCATTTATGTTTGCAATTGATGTGAAAGCCGAAAAGCTACCATATGACCTAGAAGTGAGAACACCTATGGGTAACCAATCTTTACTTGCCAATAAGGTATATAGAAACTGCGATATTTGGGTGAGCGGCAATTAGTAGTTGATCTTATAAGTCTAACCATTAAGGGGTACGACGTTATTCTAGAAATGGGTTGGCTAACTCATTATCATGCCTGGGTAGATTGTCGTATGAAGGTGGTTGAGATTTGCATACCGAGTGAGACAACTCTAAAATTAGACGTGAGGGATATGTTAGGTTCATCTGCCCTTATTTCGAGAATTAGGATCAGGAAATTGTTAAGTAATGGGGTACGGGGGAATCTAGCATTTCTAGTGAACACCCCAAGGGAAAAGGGTAAATTAGAAGAGATGCCGGTGATAAATGAGTATCCAGATGTATTTTCAGATGAATTGGTGTCCTTGTCACCCGAAAGAGAGATTGAGTTTAATATTAATTTAGCACCTGGAACTATTCCCATCTAAAAAATCCCTTATCGAATGGTGTCTGCTGAAATTAAGGAATTAAAATTTCAATTGCAAGACTTGTTAGAATGGAGATTTATACATGAGAGCGAGTCATCTTGGGGCGTTCCAGTGCTATTTGTCAAAAAGAAGGACGGGAGTTTAAGATTATGCATTGATTATCGAGGGTTGAATGCAGTAACCATTAAGAACAAATATCTTTTGCCCCACATTGATGAGTTGTTTGTTCAATTACAAGGGGTTGTGGTGTTCTCTAAATTGGATCTCCGACAAGGATAATATCAATTGAAAATTGGAAAAGAGGATGTGCCAAAATCTGCCTTTAATACTTGATATGGGCATTTTGAATTTGCAGTAATGCCTTTTGACTTAACTAATGCCCCAACGGCATTCATGGATTTAATGCATCGAGTGTTTAAACCCTATTTGGATAGGTTCGTGATGATATTTATTGATGATATTCTGGTGTATTCTAAAACAAGAAAGGAGCATGAGCAACACTTAAGAATAGTATTGCAAACCCTAAGGGAGCACCAGTTGTACGCCAAGTTCAGCAAGTGTGAATTTTGACTAGAGAAAGTGACGTTCCTAGGTCATATAATTTCAAAAGATGTACTTACTGTAGACCCGGTTAAAATGGAAGCTGCTGCCAAATGAAAACGGCTGGAGAATCCTACGGAAGTTCGAAACTTTTTGAGAATACTACCACCGGTTTATAAAGAATTTCTCAAAAATTGCGGAACCCCTAACGAACTTGACAAAGAAACAAGGAAAATACATTTAGGATGTTAAGTGTAAAAATAGTTTCCAAGTGTTTAAAAAGCAATTGACCATGGCTCCAGTGTTAACTTTGCCAAATGGGAAGGATAACTATACGGTTTATACCGATATTTCGAGAGAAGGGTTAGGGTGTGTTTTAATACAAAATAGGAATGTAATTGCCTATACATCTCGGAAGTTAAAGTTTTATGAGCAAAACTATCCAACCCATGATTTAAAACTTCCAGCAGTTGTATTTGCTTTGAAGAAATGACGACATTATTTATATGGGGTGACATTTGAGGTATATACAGACCATAAGAGTTTTAAGTACTTATTTTCTCAGAAGGAGCTAAATCTGAGACAACGTCGGTGGATGGAGTTTTTAGAAGACTATAATTGTACCATTAATTACCATCCAGGAAAGGCCAACGTTGTAGCAGATGTTTTAAGTCGGAAATCTCGACTGGCAGGTTTAATGGTGAAAGAATGGAACTTGTTAGAAAACGTATGTGAATGGAACTCTCGATTGGAGTCACGAAAAGTTATTTTTGGATATATAGAGGTGAAATCGACACTATTAGATCGGATTAAAGAGAGCCAAATGAAAAAACCAACGGTACAAAAGTTGGTGGAAAGAGTGAAGAAAGGAGAATTGCCTGATTTTTACCTAGGTCCTGATGGGATTCTAAAGTTTCGAAATCGCGTCGTTGTACTTAAGGATGAAGAACTGAGAAAGGAGATTTTGGAGAAATCTTATCGTTCTAGATATACAGTGCATCCAGATAGTGGCAAGATGTACCAGAATCTCAAAAGTTTGTATTGGTGGGATAATATGAAGGCGGAGATTACCCAATTTGTGCAAAGGTGCCTTACGTGTCAACAAGTAAAAGCTGAACATCATAAATCGTCGGGTCTGTTACAGCCTTTAGAGATACCTGAATGGAAATGGGAGCACATAACGATGGATTTTGTATCAGGGTTGCTCCGAACTCAAAAAGGTTATGGTGCGATTTGGGTGATAGTGGACCGACTAACTAAGACTGCATATTTCCTACTAGTTAATATGAAATATTCCTTAGAGAAACTTGCCAAACTCTATATGGATGAAGTTGTGAGATTGCACGGGGTACCAGTAAGTAGAGTATCAAACAGAGACCCTAAGTTTGTATCTCGATTCTGGTAGAAGCTGCAAGAGACTCTATGAACTAAATTGAGCTATAGTACAACGTATCATTCTCAAACCGATGGACAATCTGAGATGACCATTCAAACTCTTGAAGATATGCTGAGAGCCTGTATAGTAGATTTTGGAGGGAGTTGGAGCCAATATCTAACCCTGGTTGAGTTCGTGTATAATAACGGTTATTACTTTTCTATTCAAATGACCTCATATGAAGCACTTTATGGACGAAAATGTCGATCACCACTCCATTGGGATGAAGTCGGAGAAAGAAAGATTATAGATCCGGCCATAATACCATAAGTTGAGACAGCCTACGAAAGGGTAAAAGTCATTCGTCAGAGGTTTCAAATAACCCAAAATCGACAAAAGAGCTATGCCAATCATCGGAAGAAGGATTTGGAGTTTGAAATATGAGATAAAGTGTTTTTTAGGGTTACTCCATTGAAAGGAAAGATTAAATCAGGAAAAGAGAAGAAGTTGCAACCACGATACATAGGACCTTTTAATATACTCCAACGGATAGGAAAAGTGGCATATCGACTAGAATTACCAGCTAGTTTATCTCGGATCCATGATGTTTTTCATGTTTCTTTGCTTAAGAAATATCATCCGGATCCAACTCACATTTTGTCATCAGAAGATATTGAACTGGACGAGTCTTTAGCCTATGAGGAACGACCCATTTGAGTACTGGATAGGAAGGTGAAAGACTTGAGAAATAAGCAAATTCCACTGGTTAAGGTTCTATAGACACATCATGAGGTGGAAGAAGCAATTTGGGAGTTGGAGAAAGACATGCAAGAGAAGTATCCTGAGCTGTTTACGACTAAAGGTATGAATTTCGAGATCGAAATTCTCTTAAGGGGGAGAGAGTGTGAGAACTTGTAAAATCCCTCATATTTTCTTAAAATTTCCTTTTATTTGGAATCTATTACTTTACAATAGCGTTACTATTCATTTACTTCTCCAATGGTTGGAACAAAGAATAGAATTAAGAGTTTTCCTTTTACTTTTATAGTTAGGGTAAAATAGGATTTTTGCATCTTTTGGTAGTGTGATTAATTGGTAAGAATGATGTACTAAATTTGGTGGTTAAGAGTGAGTTTTAGATAAAAGGGAAATGTATTATTAGAAGTGATAATAATAAGTTAGTGAATTATAAATGAAAACCTTAGTACATGCGAGTTAAGAAAAACGGTGTGAACCGACATGTACCGTTTGTTATCGAGTGAGTGCACCACCTGAACACTACTTTATTACCTTAATTTTCTCACTTTTATTTCAGAAAAATCACCCCAAAATATCCCTCAAGTCAGCCGAAAATGTTGACCACAAAAGAAAGAGGAAAAGAAGAAAAAATAGGAGATTTGATCCTACGGCGACACTTAGCGGTCATCTATCTAACTTTGACCAAACCAATTCCTATCTTCTTATCTTTCCTTGAGTTTCATTTCTTCCTCATTATCCTCCGTGGTGGCTGAGAGTTAAGGAGAGAAAAAAGAGAAGAAACACTCCATTCCAATCTTGATTTTTGGCCTTGTTTGAGTTTAATCCAAAATCTAAACCGATTAAACTTTCACTTGGGAATTTAGGAAGCTTTGTGTGGTAAAAGTTTGGAAGAAAGAGGTGTGGTTTTCACCTACAAGCAGCCTTTGTAAGGTATCATGGTTTTCTTTCCTTTTCTTGTACTTAATCTTGTTAAAATTTGGATAGAAACTTATGTTCTTCGCTTATGACGATTAATTAGTTAGTTTTGAATGATATGGTGGAATGTTGAGATAGGGTTTGAGATTTTTAGTTGTGTTTGTTATTATTTATATAGTATATGATGTTGATGAGTTTGGATAGGGACTTGGGATAGTGATTCAAGACATGAATGTTATTTTTAAGCATTGAATCATCAAATTCCAGCATTAGTGATGAATCTGCCCTGTTACTGACCTGCATGTTCATCCATGTTAGAAGCCAAATCAGGTCTAGATAAAAACATGAAAGTTGTATGGAATAGAATTAACTATCTGTTTGTAAAATTTCAACTCAACTAGAGTACTGTAGAATGTGAAATGACTAAAATACCCCTGACTGCCAAAAGCCCTATTTCACAGGCAGCTTTCTGCTTTCTCTGAGATTGCACATTTTGACCTTAAAACTGCACGAATTGGATGTTGATGCCTTCATAGGAAATGTATTTCTCTATCTTATCTTCGAAACGGCATAAAGTGTACCCCAATCCGATAAGCGTAGATTTAGTTGTGACCGAAACGCCAAGAGACATCAAACCTGTTGTTTAGCCTTTGTCTTTAAAATTGGTTTCCAATTGCATTGCTAGACTTGTGTTATGATTGGATGACTTTGAGCTTAGTTGAAGGGCTATTGTATTACGATTGTTTATGTGCGAAGTTGGGCTGAATTTAGGAAAATAATAAAGTCATAAATGGCTGAAAAATAGCTAAATACGAAGGGCATGCTGTCCAAATTTTCACTCGAGGGTTAGGCGTGTGTACTTGCGACTTGGGCGAAGATTTGAGGACGAATTGAATTTGATTTCTCTAGGGTATTCGAGTCTACTTTCGTACAGATATATAAGCTGGAATTTGGCCGAAACTCGTATGCTTGAAAAAAAATGAAAGTAACGACTAATAAAAATACGTTATTCTCGTCTTTTCGACTCAAATGGGAATTCCAAAGTTTTACTCACTTTATTACCAAAACTAAAAGAGCGAGCATACGTTTTTTAGGACATGATAAGTAATATGAATATTA
This sequence comes from Coffea humblotiana, assembly GCA_023065735.1. NCBI lineage: Eukaryota > Viridiplantae > Streptophyta > Magnoliopsida > Gentianales > Rubiaceae > Coffea > Coffea humblotiana. The sequence goes on along the minus strand of CM041212.1, from coordinate 6,864,726 downwards.
CCCAAATGAGTTTCAATTACTTGCTTTTCATTAAATGAAACGCTTAAGTTTTAAACCTTTGTTGATTTCAAAACTCTTAAACGATGTTTTATCGCAGATTTGGACTCCAAACCAGGAGTAATACCTAAACGTGATCTGAAGAAGCACTAAATCTTTGGTGAGTACTTCCAAATACCTGATTGAACTTAATACTTGTTTTCAATACTGGACCCAATGTGATTGAATGATATGTGATTGGTTTGTTCGGGTAAGGGTGTACTTTATTGCACTTACCCTAATGTGCTATATTCTTGTTCATTGATTGAAAGTGAATTGATGTACATGCATATGATTCGTATCTTGTCTGGAATTCCAAAAACTCTGTGGCTAGTTAATCGAGTCGAGCCGGCAAGGGTTTGATCAATTCAATAACGAACCTTAGGTCTTTAGTTTTGTCGAGTGGAGTGTTATCTTCTCGACTAATCGTTATACTCGACTATTACCACCAGTGTTTATCTTGGAGTTCGGGCCCAGTAAGGGGTTTGGTTGGTGGACGGAGATTGGAGATAAGTGGTGTACTACTGAACTAGTTACCTTACTTGAAAGTTGACGGAGTGTCAACTACTACGCAATCAAGTTATGGTGGAGCTAGTTTGCAAGAGCAACTGTATCTTTTTATATGAAATGCTGAATATTTAATGTTTGGTCATCCGAAATGTTATTGCTCATTTTCTTGATTTGTTAATGCTCGTTACTTTACTATTATGATATTGTCACTTGTAATTATTGGTCAACTTGCTATTTGGAACCTCACTGAATTTTAACTCACTCTATTAGTTTGTTTTCCTTACAGGGGGTACGAGCGAGACGTGAGACTTGTACAGACTAGTGTAGTCTAGTTTTTAAAAATTTTGTAATAGTACACGCACTAGTCGCTTGATTTTAGGTTGAATGTATTTGGAATTGTATGGAAGTTTGAGACAGAAATGAATGTATTTGTACGTTTCAAACTTGAAAACTGTTGTTTTCTTTACGTTTGAAGTTGTGAATTATATTATCCGAAATAGTGAGTGAGTTCTAGCGAGAGTTGGGCAGGCGGTTCGTTAAATCCTGGGGTACGCTCTAGGAGGAGGTGGGGTCGTCACACTCCTTGCTCTCGGCCAACATGAAGAAAGAATGAAGGAAATTGAGCCAAAATGAAAGATAAGAAGGAAGAAGTTGGTTTGGTCAAACACCTTTAGATTGCCAATACTTGGCACCATAAGATGGCTTCTTATTTTTTTTTCTCTTTTCTCCCCTTTCTTTAGTCAAGAATTTCGGCTGTGTTAAGGGTAATTTAGGGCTAATTGGTTCAAATAAAAACAAGAGGATTAGGGCAAGAAAGTAGTGGTCAAATGGTGTACTCGATCGGTAATAAACGATACACGTCGGTTCAAGCCCATTTTCCTTAACTCTCTCGTACTTGTGTTTTAACTTATGATTCACTAACTTATTAATAGCACTTCTAATCATACACTTTTTCTTATCTAATACTCACTCTTATCCATCAAATTTAGTACACACACTTCACCAATTAATCACACTACCAAAATACGCAAAAATCCTAGTTTACCCTAACTATAAAAGTAAAGATAAAACTCTTAATTCTATTATATATTACAACCATTGAGGGGGTAATTTAGTAGTAAAGAAATTATAAAGTAAATAGAAGGAAATTTTAAGAAAATATGAAGAATTTTGCAAGTACTCACATAAAGTATTGGAAATTCAGGGGAAAATAAACAAATGGATTTTACTACTGTTTGCTCAATAAAGATAACCTTATCATCGTTGACCTGATCTTGGATTGCTTATATGACTTTTGCATCATTATGAATGTTGATCAACTCTTGCAAAATATTTGAAGCTTGCTAATTCCAGAACAACAAATCACAAACGAACCATTATTAATAGAAAAAAGACAGACTTGACAGATTTGCACCAAAGTAAATGAAAGTTTAAAGTTAAAAATATTGGTTATTTTTAGATTCACTAATTTGAAGGCTAGTTTTCAAAGCATTGCGTTAGATCAGAAGCCTACTCAATCTAACATGCACATTAATCAAGAAGAAAGTCAATTGATAGGAATATCTAAGTAACCTATCTTTGAGATATACATTTAATATTGAATCTGAAAAAAAATCTGGTGGCTAACATACTTGACAAAACATAGAACTTTGGATTATACTGAAGAGACATGATAACAAGTATGTAATTCTCACACTCATTTCTGGATACTTAAAGTAACTTAGACAAGTATGAAAACAAAGTTTCTCATTCAAACTCAAAATGAAAAGCAGCCCAAATTCACCAATTCTGAAAATAAATGAAGAGAATAAATTATGTCTAAAACAAAACAAATGATTAATGGTGGCAAAATGTGCAACAACACATGAATGGTGGCAAAACAGAAGGCTATCTATTGATAGACGAATTGATCAGATTTAGAGAGAGATACATCCAGAGGCTATCACTAAAAAGGCTTTTACTCATTTGGATAGCTCCTTATGTATTTTTGCATTACAATTTGAAACATATAGTACAACTACAATAAATATTGTTACCTTAAAGAAAAGGTTTTGCAAGAAAAAAAGATTAGTAGTATTAGTTCGAACCCTCAGCAGCTTGCTATGTGAGGAGGATGTAGCAGACAATAACCCTTCATTTTTTGGTTCATTCCCAACCAATGCACTTTTTGACTCAATTGAAGACAACCTATCTGAATCATTTCCAATCCTTTTACAGTTTAAAAAAAGTTCATCCATCAAAATGGAATACTAAAAACTTATAGCAGAGAGACAATAAAAATATATATCAATGACTAATAAAAAAAAAGAAAGGGTTCTCTTATTATCGAAAGTTAGGCTAATGCAAAATTTTGGTGTCTGCACTAATCATTTCCAAACATATCAATGTTTTGGAAAAAAAAACCAACAGCAAACCAATCTTTTGTATATCAAAGAGCTGTAATTGTTTGATTATCAATAGACATAACATGAAGAAATTATGAGACCTTTTTTGCATTGAAGCCTTTGTTAGTTACATCTGTAATGTCCTTTTAGCTAAGCTTTTGTCTATAGAGTGATAATCTAGCACATTAACAAGTACAAAAAATAACCCTAGTGGTAAGAAGCACACAGGTTGTGCAGTATTTGTATGACCTATATAAGAGGATAAATGAATCTTAATAAGTAATTGTTAAATCTTTATGAACCTGCCACGCACGAGATGATCACTTAGTACATGAAAGCATACAAATTGTTAAACGAAACATGCAAAACCTACCTCTACTTCACTGCCTTCCATATTAACTCGACATTAAAAATAGAGTTCAAAAAATGTTTACAACATGTACTATACTTATGCAAAAGCACTAATATTGATGTTGAACCTATAGCCAAATATTTTAACGCAAAATAGGAAATCTGTTATGACTTTCGATGAGGGTGATTTACCATACATATAGATTGGAAACGAAACAAGGTAAAACATACTTAAAATCATGAAACTTTCCTTAAATTTCTGTAAAATTATTGTGTTTTTATGAATTTTGATGCATTACGTGATTAAAAAAAATTACCTAAGCAACGCAAGAAAATAACCCAAAAATAATGAAATTGAAGTTCACCTCAGGAAATTTCCCTTCCTCTCCAAAAAAAGGTACAAGAAAGACAGTAGCAGCTGCATAGACCTAGACAATGAAGAAACCCAAAATTATTTAAGGAAAATGATAAAGCTAAACGAAGAAAAAAGAAAGCTAAAATTTTTACATGAATGATAAAAGATCCAACTTCACTAGCACCGTCGAGAACAAGAAGTGATTTACCAGCTGAAAGCCCAGTATTTTCAAGTCCCTCGTACACTATTTCAACAGCAACAGGAAGGCTAGCTGCCTCGGCAAAACTCAAATTCTTGAGCTTCGAAGCTAGTACCTTTTTCTCCATTGTAGTGTACTCCGCCAGTGACCCACATCCCTTTGGGTACAACGCATGCTCGTGAATGCCTCCGAATACTTCATCCCCCACCTTGAATTCCTTCACCAAAAAATTTTGTAAAAAAAAAAATTAGGGAAAATTTTACAAAATTTTACAGAAGGAGATGATTAAATCCATGACTCAAACTAGCCACCAAAAAAATTTTGCAAAATAATATTTAGGGAAATTAATTGGGAAAAAATTAGGGAAACAAGTAGAGACATAAGAGGACCTACCTGTGCGTTGACCTTGTAGAACTGGAGGACGGCAAGCTTGACCTTCTTCTTCTTGTGCTTGATCTTCTTGGGCTTGGTGTAGGTCTTCTTATTGCATTTCTTGGTGCCACCACGAAGGCGGAGGATGAGGTGAAGGGTGGACTCCTTCTGGATGTTGTAGTCGGCTAGGGTGCAGCTGTCCTCCAGCTACCTGTCGGCGAAGATGAGGCACTGCTGGTCCAGGGGGATGCCCTCCTTGTCCAGGGGGATGCCCTCCTTGTCCTGGATTTTGGCCTTGACATTGTCGATGGTGTCATAAGACTCCACCTCAAGGGTGATGGTCTTCCCCGTCAGGGTTTTCATGAAGATCTGCATCTTTGACGACGGCGGTCGATGCCTCCGTTGCTACTAGGGTTTTGGAAAATGAATAAATGGGGTTGAGAATAAAGGAGTTGACTGATAGCTAGTTTGGATGGAAGGAAAACAAAGGAAAAGAAAGGATCTGAAGAGAAAGATTTGAAAATCATAGGTTTGGGAGTTTTCAAGTGGAAGAAAGGAAAGGAAAGGAATGGAAATGGAAGGATTCTCTTCCTCTTTAAACACCCACCAGTTTTTCCAACGAAAAGTAGGATGAAATGGAAGGAAAACTTAACCACTCTTGCAACCAAAAGTGAAAAATCATATTTGCCATTCAAATATAATTCAAAAAGGATAGGCATTTCAGTAAAAAACCAACAGTACTGATGTTTTCTTTCCAAAACTCCCAAACAATGTAAATAGAGTTTCTCTTCTCTTCTTTTCTTTGCTTTTCTTCTCTAATTTAAGCTTTCTCATCTTTTCTTTTCTATCCTAAACTCCCAAACTAGCTATGAGGGATTGAGAGTGTGAATAGTACTGAAGGCGTCTGGATGTGGGGAGTAAAAGTGGTTCCTTGTATAGTACCCGCGCCACTTTTTTTCATTTTTAGTTTGAACAAATTTCTGGTACTAGTCTGTGAGAACCCGGAAAAACTAGGTTATATTTAGTTTATTTCTTCACATGTATTTTCTTTATTTCATGTTATTATATTACTTTTTCAAAGATTTTATAAGTGAATATAGTGTTTAAATTATTTTCCTCGTATAAATTATTACATGTCACGTTTGGAATGTATTATGGACGTGGGACCAGTTAGTGCGGTAAGTGCGATAAATTTTGACCACTAGTTGGAGTTTTGTGTTAAGTGATATTATTTTCCAAGGTACTAGGAGATAATTAGAGGCTAGCTAGATAGATTAACCATTGGGAGAAAGAAGATAAGTTTAAACCCTCAAAAGGTGCCAAGTGTCGCGACCCGATTGGAGGTGGACTTTGACCAAGCTTATTTAACTTTCCTCAACTCCAATTTTGACCGAATTTTTCTTCCATTTTAGCTCCCCTTGGCCGGCCCTCTTAAGGAGGAAAACAAGAGAGAGCCTTCACCTTGTCTTTCAATTCCTTGCTCAAATCTTGAAGTCTAACCATTAGTTTTGTAAATCACTCCATAAAAGTGCTAGTCAAGGTAGTTTCCAAGGTAGTTGTAGAGTAAATTTGGGAGGAAGAAGCCTAAACTACTATCTTTCTTGAGGTTTCAAGGTATCTTGCTTAAAAATCTCTCTTTATGCTTACTAATGGCAAATTATTGGCTTGTGGTTGTTGAATATGTTGTTTTGTGGAAGATTTCATGGTTTGAGGTAGGGTTATAGTAGATTTCAGATTTATTAGTGATTTTTCTGCCCTCATTTGATGATTAAAGGTTGGCCATGATTTCCTAGCTTCGGTAGGTGCAAAATCTAGTGTGTATGTGTTAGTTTACTTTGCCTAAAGAAATTTCCAACTCATGTGCACAAAATCCAGTTTAGGGTTTCAATTTTCAGCTTTAGGGAAGTTGGTGTTTGAGCTATACATGTGTTATATTTGGATGGTATTGTGGCCTTAAATAAATGTATAGATGGCCTATGATTTGTGATTGTAATTGAGGTTGAATTAGGAGGAATTTGGGTGTTGAGTTTTGAATGGAAAAGTAAAGGAAAAACAAGGGAAGTGCTGCTGAAATTTTCGCAGGAACCCTTGAGTAGTTTTGGAAAATTTGATGTATATTGTTGTAGAAATATCGGAATTAAGTTCTGTTTATTTCATTTTAAACTAGATTCATAGAGTTATAAACCGTGAAAATTTCAGACCCTAGTTCTGTTTGTGTGATTTATGGTGATTTTCCAAATTTGACTAAAATTACATACCCGTTCTGTCTTTTACTGGGTGAAGCAGCGACTTGAGGCTCGAATTTGACTGACTTGTGATCTGAATCTTATAAATGTGTCTTCTAAAAAATTGTACCCCTTTGAGTCTATTTTCCGACAGTATAAATTTTATCAATTTTGGACTTAATAATCGTGAGATATGATTTTTCAAATGATGGTGCGCAAATCTGAAAAATCCTGTTTTCCTAGAATTATTCTTACCTTCATTTTGCACCTTAAGTTTGGAGTTAGTAAATCATTGTAGGTATGGTTTTTGGTAGAAGTGAAGGGTTTTGAGGTTGATTCGTATCCCTAAGACCAACTGTTATTTTTGCTCAAAAGAGGCATTTTATTCTTTTGTACTAGTAATCAATTTAGAGAATTATACGACTTGTGGTCGAGCCTCACTTGTGCATTCCATTTACTGGGTTTGTGAATGTGAGAACTGTAATTGTTTACCCTGGTTACTCCTAGGACGTGTTGGTGTTCAAAGGCATCCTTTGGAGAGGAAACATTTGAAGATATCCTTGTTTGAACTGGTGAGTGTACCACTCGCATGACTTGTTGTTTAACTGTTTTACCTATACCTGCAAAATGTGACTTGCTTGACTGTAATACCTGCTTAATTCTGGATGAGACGAGGGTGTACTTTATCACACTCGTCTCCCTTGCTTATTGTCAAATCACTGTATGTGCTTGTACCTGTTACTTGAACCTGTTACTCATTCTTTGCCTTGTATGACTGGGTTATTGTATGAATTTGAATTAGTTGTTCCTGTATGCGGACTTGCATGTTTATGTGCATTTGAATCGAGACCCTCTGGTGGGGTATAGCCGTTGTGCTAACCTGTTGTGTTGTCCAACACCGCCAGGGACGAAATCCTAAATCAAGACCCTCTGGTGGGGTATAGCCGTTGTGCTAGCCTGTTGTGTTGTCCAGCACCACCAGGGACGAAATCTTGAATCGAGACCCTCTGGTGGGGTATAACCGTTATGCTAGCCTGTTGTGTTGTCCAGCATCGCCAAGGATGAAATTCTCGACTTAGGGCTAAGTTATATTCCGAAGCAATGAGAATTTTGCCTCCTGAGAGCCACCTGTATCCTTTCCATTTGAAGTGTTTATTCATTTCCCTATCTTGTGTGTATAATTGCATGATTGAAAAGTGAATTGCCATGATTCATGACTACTTGTACATTTGGTACCTTATTGAGCGTAAACTCACCCCGTTCCCGTTACTTTTTTTCTTTACAGGAATACTACTATGGAAATCATGATTTTTGGAAAAGAAAGTTGAGCTAGTAGATGTATATGATTTTGTTGAGCTCCTTTGTAACAAAACCCTAGTCGTATTTTTGTATATGTATGAAGAATGAATACTATGGCTTGTATTTTAGGTTATTTTGTTGAAACTCCGATGTATATATGTATTTAAGTGCTTAATCATGTATAGTAAGTGTATTTGTTGAGATAATACGTTTTTATGGCTCTGGTGAACGTTTCTTATATCCATTGGGGAAATCGAGCGAGCGCGGAACTTGATCGAGGAAGAAAAGTATTTTGGCGAAAAACTGTTCACCAAATCCAGCCATATATCTGGCCAGTTCTTGGCTGGATTGGCAGGGGAGATTGGAAAATTTTTGTTTCGCCAATGCCTCGAATCCGGCCAGAAATCCGGCCAAATCTTGGCCGGATTGTGATGTGGCAGCGGCACTTTCATTTTGTTTTTCGATTTTCTTTGGCGTAGCGTATCAAAGTTCTATTGCTTCGCTTAGTTTAATTAAAGTGGTTTCTGAAAGTTCATTTTCTCGAAGTATTTTGTGCGTTTGTAGGGTTTATGTGTGTTCTGGATTCGTAGTCCTGGCGAGAATTAGGCAGGCGATCCGCCGAGTCCTTTGGTTCACCTTAGGGGGAGGTGGAGCTGTCACATAGTCAATCAAGACAATCCAAGTCAATTTTTAGCTTCAATTTTTATTTAAATTTACTAATGTATTTCTAACCACTACTTCTTAACATATTTATTAAAAATTATAATGGATGAAAATTTTTTGCTAAATTCAAAGAAGTTCATTTTCATTAATTTTTTCTAGTTAAAAACCTATTATTATTTGGGTAACTATGGCTAGTTTAATAAATCACCAAATTTAAAAAATATTAAATTAATATTGAGGCTCATAATTAAATAATTGCATTGGAAATGTTCAAGTTAGTGATGATACTGTGAGGACCCGCAATTTTCCCTATTTTATTTTATTTTACTCGCTTAATTAATTATTTACTTACCCGCTTTCTCTAAATATTTTATTCCAACCTTTTTAGACCTAATTACATGGATTTATAGCTTATTTATATTTTTAAAATGATTCGATTCAAAAATTTAATTTTTAGAAACTCGTTAAGTGTGAATAGTGAACACGCGTTTGGAAATAATGATCGATTCAAGAATACATTAAGCCTGGAAAATTGGAGCCTTGTACATTAGCCCTAAAATAGTTATTTTTAAGTTTAAATACTCAAGTGATAGTTAGTTATACTATCGTTATAAGAATTTCTTAGAAATTTCGCTTTATCGCGCACAAGTCGGAAATTCGCGTTTTCGCCCGCGCGACTAATTGGAGGATTTTAGAAATTATTTCTAAACTATTAAGAGTGAATAATATTAGTGTTAATGGAAGTACATTAGAGGTATAATGCACAAGTGAAACAAACCTGAGAAGAATCGAATACGAAACGCGCGCGATTGAAGAGTTGACTTTTGAATTAATTAGAGCCACACATTTTAACTTCTTATGGAAGCATCACACCAGATCAAAACCCTTCTTTTCTCACCTCAAATGCACGGCTGAAGCTCTCACTTTCTCACCTCAAGAGCCGGCCAAAACAAGAAAGAAAAGAAAGGAAAGAAAACTCTTCATTTCTACCTCCAAATCTTCACCAAATCACACCAAATTTTAACCACACTTAGCTAACCTCTTGGTGATCAACTTAAGCTACAAAAGGAGCCTCATTTCCACGGTTTTGCTGAGCTTCAAGTGACCGAAAATTTCTGCTAGAATCATCAAGAAAGATAGTCAACGATCAACCCCTTGAATCTTCGATTATATACGTTAGATTGCACTTATACGGTTGTAGATTCATGTGGGTAGCTTTATTTATGGTGAAAATTATTGTGTGGGCTCTATGAATTCCCACTATGACTTGTTGGGCTGATTTGATGAGTTTTAATGTTGTTAATGATGGATTAGTGGATAAATTAGTGGAAATAGGTTGTATTGTTGAAGGAAAGTTCAAAGGAAATGAAATGATATTTTGGACAGTTCTGCCCTTGTGATTGCCGAGCCCCTTTAATGTGATTTTTGTGGATCTAATGGCTTAGTTATGATGTTTATATGTTGTATGAGATGCGTAAAAATTTTCGTTGAAAAATTCCATGAATTGGTTGGTCAAAAGTTAGAATTTCTTAAGCTAGTGAACCTGGAAAATTTTCACGTCCATACCCTGGCAGTGTTCTTGTTTTGGCCATATCTTTTTGTGCCGATGTCAAAATTGACTGATGTTTGTGGCAATGGAAACTAGACATTTCCAGCTTTCCAACAGTATAAAATGCATGTTCTGATTTCACACGAGTGATCCGTACCAATCATCTGAACCTGACTGTCCTGCTCCACGTTTTCACAGAGAACTCTGTTTTGAGCAGCGATTTAATGTTCCAAAATGACCTAGTTGTGGACAGATTTTGAAAATGATTTCTTCTAAGAAATTGTACCCTTATGAATCTAGTTTGCAACGCCACCAACTATGCTCAATTCCAAGTTAAATTGAGTGATTTGTGACCAAAGTTTGAAACTGACTCAGAGGTAGAAAACCCTCTTTTGGCTAGTTAAAGCTTTAGCTTCGATTTGGGACTTGTTAATTCGAATTTCTTGGTGGTAATCACCTACCAAATTACACCTTGGATGTTCCTTAGACCTTGTCTTCATAAATGGATGATGTTTGAGAATTTTTATTGGCCAAATGTTTGGAAAAGGGAAAAACACCAATGCAAGGCAGATTGCCTTAGAAATTTTGCAAACTTTATTGACTTGGTTCAATAGCTTCCCAAATGAATTTTCCCATGAAATTTGGTAGAGAGATATCCCTCATATGGTAGTATAATACTGCCAAATTTGGTGTCATTCTGAGTTCATTTCGATGCTCAAACAAGGTCCCAAATTTCATGACTTCAACCTGGAAAATTGTCTAAGTGTCTCAATTTTTCAGCAACTTTGAGCTACTATATCTTGGTGCTAAAAACTCCAATTCTTGTTCCGTTTGTTGGATTTTAAACGTTTCTTGCAACTCTAATTGGGTTCCAAAATTCCAAGGCTAGATCGAATTCTGTGATTTTTGCCGATTTTTCAAAGTTAGCCGAAAGCCAACCCTGAAACTGTCTTAATGGTCCAAAACAGCCACTTTGAGCCAAATTTTGAATATCTTCCATTAGGAATCATAGAAAAGTGTCTTCTATGAAATTTTAGTACTTTGGAAGAAGTTTCCAACGGTACCAAGTTTTCTAATTTTGGACTTACAGAGAGTGAGATACGATTTTTCAAAGAATGCACCCCAAATCTGAAATTTCTAAACTTAAAGGAAATTGAGTTTTTAGAACTCTCCATTTTCCTTCGATATTGCTTGACCGTTTTACACTTGATTTCAAAGATGAAAATCAATTTTCCTTGTATTATTAAACTACACTTTTGAGTCTCGATTTACGAGTAAATTAGGCTCTCTTTCATGATAATTTTCTTAGATTGTACAAGTGTGCAATCTTCCTTGATAACTAGGGGTTTAAGATGATAGTGTGTGATCGCAAATTATTATTTGCTCAGGCGCTCAAGGGGACCTTCAAGAGAAACTCGAAGCGGACGCATAAACACCTGTTTGAGCACTTACTCACTTGTTTTGATCTGGTGAGTGTTCCATATAGGAGTACGTGATTTGAATAGCCTATGATATATTCAATCCATGGTCATTATGTGTTATGTGTTTCCGCACTCGTTCTCATTTAAGTAAAATGTACTTGAATTATTCGACATGAAATACTTGAAATGCATATTTACATGAAGTGTTTCAATGATTAACTATACTATAGCTGCATAAGTCGATTGGAGTGAATCTCTTCGACTCTTAAGTGGTAAAAATAGATGGCCAATAGGCGGCCTATTAATATGATAAATGTCTACCGATTAACCATGAATTACCACCGTTCACCGACTACCATTACCGTTAACCGTTAACCGTTACCGTTTACCGATTTACTTGACTATTTGATTACTTGATTATCTGCCTACTTGGCTACATGACTATTTGATTATTTGATTATGGTGAATTATATGTTCATATCAAATTACCGCACATTTCTTATGTGTTTAAGTGTAAATGAATTGCTCTTATGAAATTACCACCGTTTTAAGGCGAGTGTGTACTTTATCTCACTCGACCTACTAAAATGACAAATTATTACCGTTTATCAATTTGCTTGATTACTTGTGCATGTTGTAAGTTCTAAGTTGAACTGAGCCCTGCCCTTGGTTACTAACCTACTCGAGCCAGGACTGGGCTCGGTCGGATAGGTTGGAACTCTGGAACACCGTTTCGGTATACTCGAGTACTACCACTGGAGGGATAAGGTGATGGCCAGACAACCGAGGAGATCACTGGAGTCATAAGGTGAAGTTGACCGAAATAGTTTCACTGGAACACCGTATCCTTCAATGTGTGTTTATTTTTGCATATTGATAACTGTATCGTGCTAATGTGCCAAGATGCAATCTTGAACCATACTTGTATTATGCTCAATTACTTGTACCATGATAACTATTCCATGTTAATGTGCCCAATATGCAACCTGAACCATATAGGTAATATGCTTAAATTATCTTATTTATTAGAACTGTTAGAGTGTCTTGGAACCTCACTGGGCTGTGTAGCTCATTCCAAGTTTTTGTTTTCCTTAACAGGGTTCGAGACCAAAAGTGCTCGTAGATAGTACTAGAATGTTCTCTTTTGAAGATTTTAAGTTGTATTATAACGGATGGTTGTAGTACATATTCTTTTGGATTGTATTAAGTTTGAAAGCTTAGTACTTGTAAGCGGGGCAATATTTTGGAGTATGTTAATTATATATTGAAATTATTTGAAGTATTTCGAGTTTTTGAATTATGGATTGTAGTGAGTCCTGGCGAGAGTTGGGCAGGCGTTCCGCGGATACCCTTTGGTTCGCCTTAGGGAGAAGTGGGGGCGTCACAGATACTATGTTGTTACTAACTATGCTATAGTTTTACTGACAAAAATTAATCGTCAATAAATATAAATAGTGACAACAATGAAAAGTTGTGAAAGAAAGAGGTAGAATTACTGACAACTTTTATCAAGTTGTCACTATCATAAAACTTGTGCCTTCCAAGTCCCATGGCGCGAAGTAGTTTTGTGACGACAATTAAGGGTCGTCACTGAAAACTTAGCTACTTTGAGTCAATTGTGACAACCTTCAATGTCGTGACTAAACAATCTCATTTTGTGATGACTTTTTGTCATCACTAGGAAATGTTGTCACTAATAACCTTTTTTCTTGTAATGACGTAAGAGGTGTGGATGTACCAATAATCATATACAATGAATATGATGAGTTTCTTGCTTGATATTTAAAAGAAAGACATCAATCAGATGAAGTTGTAGAAACAAATGAAAGATTTTGGCAAGAAATAGACTTTTCATTTGTTATAATGAATTTTTTCATATACCTTATGTTCTTTTTGCAAATAAGCATTTTTGGCTGGTGGTCTTGTTTTGCTGTGTTGTCATAATGAATTTTTTCATATGCCTTACATTCTTTTTGCAAATAAGCATTTTTTATTGGTGGTCTTGTTTTGCTGTGTTGGAAAGTCTATTTCTTGCCAAAATCTTTCATTTGTTTCCACAACTTCATCCGATTGATTTACAAAGGCATCTGATTGATTAACAACTTCAAGCTTATTAACATATCAAAAAATTCATTATAACAAATGAGAAGTCTAGAGAATTTTATCACCTCTTTGTAATTGAAGTGGTTCCAAATCTAGAGCCTTCCCTGTTGTGACTACCCCACCTCCCCCTAGGGCGTACCCCAGAGGTTAGCAAACCGTCTGCCCAACTCTCGTCAGGACTCATTCAGTAACATTAACTTCAGAGATAATATTAACTCCAAACTAAGCATGAAACTCACTAATAAATATTACAAACCATCCAAGTTTTCAAAACATCCATACTTATATGCATAACTAAACAGATCGAAATACAGGTAGTTCAATCAATTCACTAAGTATAAATAGGATGCCAATTATTTGAAATGAGGACTATAACTTTCGAACTCACTATTCTATGGATACTAAATCAATAACACTAAAATTCTTCAATATAACAAATCATCCAAATATACAAATCAAAATACAAGCCAAAAGATAAGAATTTGAACAACTAGTACCATAATACGATGCCGACCAAATACAAGTTTAAGATTTCCTATTATAACTAGTACTATTCTTGTCTCTCTCATCCCCGTACCTTGTTAAAGAAAACAAATAAAGGGATGAACCAGAAGCCCAGTTTGGTTTCAAGAAAACAACAAACAATCAAATATTATAACATTCACATGTTGGCATGATCACGTTTTCCATGAAGCAATTAATATCCACATAACTCATTTAACAATGTACAGTAAATAACACATTCATGTAAAAGAATATAGTCTACTCTTAGGAGCAGGTTTCGTAGCAGCTTGTTCAGGATCTGTTGACACTCCGTCAACCATGAAATTATAACAAGTCCAATAGAGTACCACTTAACTCCAATCTCTGCCCACCGATCAATCCCTTATCGGTCCCGAAATCCAAAAACGCTAGAACACTGGGTGGTAATACTCGAGTATATCGATTCTAAAGGACGCATCCAATGGATTAAACAATGGAATAAATAGTAAACAGTACTCATGGTTCATCAATCTTCTCAACCAAACATTTGCTGGTTCGATTCGACTAACTAGCCGATGGGGTTTAGGATCCAGGCCGTTACTTTCAAGTCATGCACACGAATATCAATTCACTTGTAACAATTCACTTATAACAGTATACAAGAGGTCAGTCAAATTGGGTTGAATACGATAAAATACACACTCACCTATTCATATATAGTTCAAGATATATGGCAGAGTCAATCAAATACATCACATGATCCTAACATACAGTTGAAACACTCACCCATATAATGAAAACTTCACATTTCAGTATCGGGCTCACGTTGTCGCCCACTTTCAAGTCTTGAGACCAAAAAAATATATCAAAAGTTTACAATTTCAAACTACCACATTTGAGACATGTCAACTTTCAAAACTCATTCAAAAGATCATAAAATATTCATGTTTGAAACAAGGAAAAAACCACATGCAAGTTAGATCAATAATTGTCAGTGGCATACGGAACAAAAGATATCGATTATGGCCAAGGGATTTGAAGAAAAATGGACAAAATTTCATCCCTTCTCTCGGTTCCAAAACTAGAAGCGTACCATCAAGTAAAGAAGTTCGAAAGGTGAGTTTCTTTCCACTTAAAACACTTGGTTTCTACTCAACAATTCACACATGTATGTGAAAGTAAAGTCTTATACAATATATAGAACAAATTTGTCCAAGGTCACCACGAAATTTTGAAAATAGACAAGAAAATCCTTTCTTTCTCTCCCTCGGCCAAACACAATTTCTAGCAAACACTTTCAAAACTTTTGTCAAGATCCAGTTTTTCACTTGTTCAAAATACCAAACTCATAATATCTTTCACAACCGGCATAGAAAGAAACATATAGCATAAATTGTTAGCAAAAAAAATCCATCAATCTCACAAGTATACAATCATAATCAAAATTATTTGTCATGAGTTTAAAATCATGAATTTTCAGCAAGGAAAGTTCAAATTCATAGCGCTCGAGTACCTTTGAAATTGGAAGTTTTTAGAAAGTATCATTCCTTTGAAAAATCACAACTTGAGTTATAAATGTCGAAAAATCATACAATTTACCCCGTTAAAAACTAGACTCGAACCACTAACAATCTTTAGAAGAACCTCAAAGAGATTCAGTTCATAAATTGGTCCAAATTGAGTCGCAATCTACTACAACATTCCAGTTTTTACTTGTGCAGGGCAGAATTTTCAGTCAATTTTGCCGATTTTCTGGTGCATATATAAAGTGAACCATAGTTCAAATTTTATACCGTTAGAAAACTCTCTAAGTCTAGTTTCAAATGCAATTGACAACTCTCAAATTCAATTTTTCTACACTAAGTTATGATCATTTTATTAAAACTACCCAGAGGTGACTGTCACCCGAAGTTTCAAGATTTAAACTTGTTTGAAAATACCAAATACACAACATATAATATATCCAACATGAAATGAAACAATTAGCAAAATCTATTTCTGGTGCGTACTTATTTCAACCAAGCATTTCACCAAATATTTCACAAAATCTATCATCAACTACCATAATGAAGCTGTCATCAGTTAAGCAGAATTTCCAGCAAGAAAATTGAAACTTTTATTCACCAAAACTCACTCTTTTCAGCCCAAACTCAACTTACATTCTTAAAACTTAAAAAGGCATGGAAGAAGGAAGGATTTACAGCCCTTTTTACCTCTTTTTCCTTAAGATATTGAAGCTAGAAATTGAAGAATCAAGGCTGGCAGCTTTCCACTCTTTTCCTCTCTCTCTCACTCTCGGCTGCAAGACATGGAAGAAGGGATAAGGATTTCAAGCTTTCTCTCTCTTGGCTAGAACTGAAACAAGACAAGACTCTTCCCCCTTTTGTTTTCCCTTTTGGCTAACCAGACAAGAAGATGTTTCTCTATTTCTTCCCCAAGACTCTTAGTTAGGATGAGTTGCAAGTGTAGATACCAAATTTTTATTTTTAGCTTTATTTATTATTATTTATTTTTCTTATTATTATTGTAATTGATTAAATGATAGTAAGGGTTTTTAATTAATTAATTATTATTATTATTTACAAATTGGGTTCGTTGTTTTCATTTTTTATTAAATTTCAGAAAAAGAAAATTTTCACAAAAAGTTGTTTTAATCATTTTGGATTCAATTTGAAAAAATATATATAATTGACATTTAAAAATTTTCAATTTTGTTTTAATTTCTTTTTAACTTTGTTTGATTTTTGAAGGAAAAAAATGATAAAAAATAATAATAAGGAAAATGTGTGAATAGGTGGAAGATTGCATGTGAGACAAGTGTCCCTTTATATCTTTGACAACATAACACCAAAGGGATTAGGTGTCTGGACACTTGATTGGCTAAGGAAATTTGGGGGGAGCAAAAGAAAAAGAACAAAAAAGAAGCAAAAGGGTGGCGGATGAAAAATGAAAAAAGGTAGCGAAGAAAAGGCAGATGAACGAAAAAAAAAGAAGAGCAAGGGGCGGCGGACAAGGGGACTTCGGCAAAGGGAGGAGCAAAAGCAAAAACTGAAAAGAAAACGGAGGGGGGCGGAGGAAAAAAACAGAGAGCTTCGTCCGAGAACAAAGGGAAAGAAAAAGAACAGAGCAAAGAAACAAGAAACAAAAAAAAAAGAGGGAGGCTTCGGCTAAAACAGGTGAGGTAAAACGAGAGAGAGAGTCAGAGGGAGGGATTGAAAAGAACAAAAAACAAGAAAAAAAGCAAAGGGAAGGCTTCGGCTGGAAAACGAGGAAAAGGAAACAGAGCAACGAAAAAGGAGCTGCAGAAATAGAGGAGAGGAAAAAGGGCAAAATAGAGCGGAGAAAAACCGGAGCCGCCACCATCTCACCGAAATCCACGATCACCTGCGGATTTTCACAGAGGAAAAGCTCTGAAATCATTGGAACTTTTAATGCCCATTAGCTGTTCGATGAAATGCCACATTGAAAGTTCTGCTTGAAGGACGAATTGATTCCTGTTTTGCATACATTCGGCCAGTTCAAACGAGAGTTCTGAAAATTTTGATGTGTTTTTCTTTTTGCGCCTTTCTTGTTTTTAACCCTTTCTCTGGTATGAATCCAAGTTACATCTTGACATTGTTGGACGGAAGCCTGTGTGAGTTTTATCTTTCTTTTGTGAATGGCGAAGAGTTGAATCGCTTGATGTTTTGTCCGTGAAGAAAGCTGAAATGGCGGTACTGATGCTTAAACCGTTCGGAGAAGATGACTGTTTCCTTAAAATTCATAATTTCAGACTTCACAATTTGACCCCAAAACCTTCATAATTCAGTCAATTAGGTCCGATTTTTGTTGCATTTGAACTCCTCAAATTCCCCCATTCTGATATGGCCCAAAAACTTTTGTAATGAAACCAATTTCGCCCTCTTAAATTTTAATCATCCCTTTATATTTTTAAGTAGTCTTTTGGGGTAGACTAATTCTGGGTTTTAGGTTATAATTGTGGCTTAATAATTTTATTTGATTTTTCTATGTTTGGGTTTTAGTGAAATAGTTGTTTGGGTTGAGAGGTTAGTTTGCTTAAGTTTAAGGGAGTGGGTTTAGTTTATTGTTTTTGGGTTTTGGTTTGGGCTTGGGGGTAGAAGCCCACTGGTTTTGTTAGCTAATTTGGGGGTCATAAATGATAGATTAGCCCATTCCATTCGCTTTGGTTTTCCGTTGGGCTGTGGAGAGGTTTCGGCCCAAACAAATAAGAAGATGGCCTAATGGCCTAACTCATCAAAGAACCAGAAATGAATTTGCATATCAGTCCCTGTACTTCTAAATAATTATGCTACGGCCCTAAAAACTTTTATTTGCTTTCAATTAATTCCCTAATTTAATTTTAAATAGGTCCTTAGACTTTATTTTTCTTTAATTTTGACCCCAAATCCTTGTGATAATTTAATTTAACCCCCAAAACTTTGTTAATTTTTGCAATTAAGTCCTTAATTGTTTTAATTTCTTAAAAGTAGTTTGTTTCCATGATTCAATTGATTCAATTTTATGTTTATCTCCATTTTTTATGATTATTTGTTAATTAAAGTGATGCCTTGACCTTTTTATTTGTTTTTGGAGGGTAAATAAGAAATTTTTCACTTTCTTAGGTCGCCAATTCAAGGAAGGTACGCTCTATCCCTCATTTTAACTTTATTTGATCCTATGTGCCCCTATGTGACTTTTATGTGTGTTATTGCATGCCTTTTGAATGTTTTTGTTTAATTTATTTATTTAGTCACTTTATTTGTTTTAATTTGTGTATTTATTTTAATTTCATTTTTAATTATTTGGAAGGCAATTAAATACCGAAATTGTAATAGTTAGGTTATTATTTCATTTTTTACCCCTTTAAATTGTAGTTAGGGCCCCCCAAATGTAATAGTTAGGTTATTATTTTATTTTTCTTTTCCCCCCCTAGATTGTAGTTAGGGTCCCCCAAGTGTAATAGTTAGGGCTTTATTTGCTTTATTTTTGCTTTGTGTGACTTGCATGCCTATGTGTTACATGATTACCGTTTTCCTAAGATTTTGCATCTAGATCATGCCTATTTGCTATGTGTTTATATGAACTTATGTGTTTATTTGATTTTTATTAGTTTTTACATGATTAATTAGTTATAAATTAATGTATGACGTCACCACACTAGTCCAACGCTAGTTGTGGCCCCTTTTTTTTACGATTCCACACTAGTCCAACGCTAGTTGTGGCCCCATTTCCCGTTTTCTCACTAGTCCAATGCTAGTGAGAACTTGTAGACATGGGCTAATCTAATACTAGACCCTTAGGAGCCTTTCGAGCATTAGATCATGATTGTGTGATAAAATCACTTCATCTCATGCATATTTTAATTTCTAGGGTCTTTTATCAATTTTTTTTTGCATTGTTCCTTTTATACATATAACCTTTATCCCCATACTCCCCCTTATATATATGTATTTTTCCCTATTTTCCCCGTATACACATATCCCTTAGCCCACTTTGTCCCCTTATATATATCCCTTATCCATTTTCCCTTTTATATCCAAACCCCCCCATTTTGATATTTTTTCCTTTATATTATCCTATGCATGAGACAAGACATTAAGTTTTGCATTTCATATAGGAAAACTAGAGATAGGTTAGTACATTCGCCTGATTAGATTAGGAGAAAAATCGCTTGGATATGGGATATGGACGAGTTTGGCTTTCTAACCTTAGCACGCTCGTATTCCCTCTATTAAAGGGGAAATTGAGTCACGAACATTAGTCTTCCGTACCCGACATGATGCATTCCTTTAGGACATGTATATTTGTATAACTTTGATTATTCTTATTATTCTTTTCCTTTCTTAGAGTCTCATATTTTTGCATTATTCGTGACCTCTTTAAAGAATCCCTATTGGGCATCACAATTAATGTGATTGACACCTATTTAGTTTTGAAGAGATATTTTGACCCCCCGATACTCTTTTAGGTCTAGGGTTTGCATTCATATAGTGATATCCAAATGTGATAAATTTTTAGGTTAAAAATAAGAAAATCTTTGACTAAATCACGCAATTAGCCTTGGTTAGGTCGAAAGGGTGCCTTGGATTCTTATCCTTGCCTTCCCTTTCTTCAAATGTGACTCCCAAACCTTTTTCTTTAATTTACGTAGACTTGGAGTCGTTTAAAAAGAGTTTTCTACTTTTTTATTTATTTATTTAAAATATTTTAGGTGACTTGGTATACCTTAACTCAATACCAAGTGGCGACTCCGATTTTTATTCAAAAATCCTTTTTAAATTATAATCTAGGCCCAAATCATCGCATTTTCAAACCCCATTTAGGCCCTTTTTATTTTTTTATTTTCTTATTCTAAAAATAAAAAATCACATTTTTCAAATCAAAATCAACCAAAAATCCATTTTCTTAAAAACTCCTTTATTTTTATTTAAAAATGGGGCGCGACAGCAAGTTGTTTGTTGTTCCTTGGTTGGTGTTCCACGGTTGTAGAAGGATGGAAGCTTCAAGTTTTCTCTTGGTCTCTCAACTCTCTCTTTCTCTCTACTGGAATGATGGTCGATCAAGAGAAATTTCTCAATTTGCTCGCAAATGTTTTTCCTACTCTCTTGGCTGGAAAATGAAGAAGAAAGACCTCTCACCTCTCTTCTCTCTAGAACCGATCAAACAAGGAGAAAAGAAAAAGAAAATGTGATGAATGGAAACTTGGTTGGATAATTATCAAGCTTAGTTTTTTGGTCAAAGTTGAGTGGATAAGTGACACTTGGTAAGAATCGAAGCCATATCTATCCAATTGTCTCTAAAGCTCCAAATATCTAGCATCCCTCCAATCCTTTCTTAACACTTCTTATCACATAATCTCTTTTTGTATAAACTCCATCTAGTCCATCAAATTTATTGCACATACCTCACTAGTTGATTGCACTACCACAATGCACTATGAGACTTAATATACACCTAATTATAAAAGAAAAGATAAACTCTTGACTCAATCATTAAAGTATTTAAGAAATTAAGGCAAGTGAATTAAACCAAAAAAATATAAATTAGTTTATTCAAAAATAAGGAAAATTATAAGAAAAATATAAAATAATTTTCGATCTTCACAGTCTCTCCCCCTTAAAAGAATTTCGTCCTCGAAATTCTAACTTTTGCTCGCACAAAATTTAATGCTACAGAATTTTCCTCCAATTCCCAAGTGATTTTTTCTCACTCATAGTGCTACCACAAATTACCTAGAAGGAAAATCTTGCCGACGTAATGGCTAAGCTGATATACTAAGGAAGTTCAGCGAAGGCGTCAAATTGTGCAAGGTGATATAACTTAAGAACTCGATAAAAAAGAGAAACTGTAACTACGAAATTTGGTTACTACTCTTTCTAAATCGTGAAATCATGCACTATGCATTGACAAATGGTGTCCAAAGTACATCTCCTCTTATGTCTACAATTAAATCACTAGACACGTACTACCCTCTCTAATCACACTTCCCTCAAAAGATACAACTTACTACGTAAGACGTTCACCGCGTATTTTCCCACAGATACAACTATTTCAGGTAAAACATTACTAATTCTTGACGTGTCCATTCTTTCTTTTCTTCCTCCCTCTATCCTTCGTAGCAAGTTCCCTTTTCACTAGTTTCTTTACGTTTTCCTTTTGTATTGCAGGAGCTTCCTTCACCCCCTTTTAAATTGAGTGCTAGGAATGTTGTAAGATGCAACTTAAATGATGGAATGCACCAATTCAAATTTATTTCGCACCTCCTCTGGTATCCCTTCGTATTTCTTTTTCAGTTCCATGTTCTTGTCCAGTCACTCAGTTTTCTCCGTATACTCTTGTTTCCATCACCCTTCTCAGTGTGCAACTCATTTCTTTTGGCTCTCTACCTCATTTCCATGAATCTCTATTTCCTCATGTCCACCTTTCAAATTTTTCATATCACCGATTCAGTTAAACTCAAATGAGAGCCTACTAGACAAATTAAAGTATCCAAGGGAGAAGCTAATCACAAATCACAATCCTAACAAGATGCCTCTTACATTTGTTGCTTCCAAGTCATCCATAGAAACTAATCTTGGCTATTCTTAAACGAGATAGGTGAGAAATCTAAACACAAGTAGGATAAGACCTCAAGATACAATGCCACTTACTACTATTCTCGATCATTAGATCTCAAGTTCCATACAATACTCATCTTCAATAGGCTTGGTCAAGGAGAAACTATAACCTTTTCTCCCCAATAGTGCCTTTTACCATGGTCAATTAGGGCGATCATTCTAAATTCGCCAAAAAGTTGTATACAAAATTAAAATCCAAAGCCCTTTTCCCCAAAACTTCCATAACTAATCCAAAACTCTCAATCTCAAAAGGATAGGAATCGAGTAAGCAGATAGGCAAGAGTAGTCAATTTGGGGCCAAAACCTATCACAAGAGAAATCTATAGGTAGTTATAATAGGATTGCATCAAAAGTAAGTAAACACAGAACAAGGCCACACATTCATTGGAGCAATTAAACAGGTCTGCAGTGATAACACCTTAAATATTTACGACAACCATCAAATGTCAAATCTAGTTTCCATCTATAGAAACCCTAGCCAGACATTTGTAAGACTAGTCCATGATAGCACTTATTGATCCACTTTCCTCAATCAGTTCATTTCCTAGGTCAAATAGTAGAATCTTCTGTATCTTGACTTGTGCCATCAACATTTACCTCAAATCCAATCGAGATGTCGACTCTCGTCCTAATGCTCTCAACTCTTTAGTACTCGGGTACAAGAATTTGAAATAAAATAATTCACAATTCGAGCTGACCGGTTCCAAGAATAAATCAACCACATTCGAGATTCCTACCTAATGTATATATTTATCTTTTCCAAGTATCATGATAAAGGTTTTACGCGTATAACATTTATAATTCACAACTTATGTTCAAGAAGAGCACCTAGTCCTTTACACTTATTCATGTAATCGGGATCATAACACCACTTGACCCAAACTCATCCTGTGTAGAGACCACGCGAGACAGCTTTAATACCACCTGTGACGACCTCATCTCCCACTAGGGCGTACCCCAGAAGTTAGCAAACCATCTGCCCAACTCTCACCAAAGACTCACTCACTAACATTAACCTCAGAGATAACATTAACTCCAAAGTAAACAGGAAACTCCCCAATAAATATTACAAACCATCCAACTTTTCAAAATATCTATATTTATGTGCACAACTAAACAGATTGAAATACAGGTAGTTTAATCAATTCACTAAGTATAAATAGGATGTCAATTACTTAAAATGAGAATTACAACTTTTGAACCCAGTAGTCTTTAGATACCAAATCAATAACACTAAAATTCTTCAATATAATATTTACATGCTATAAATCGTCCAAATATACAAACCAAAGTACAAGCCAAAAGATAAGAACTTGAACAACTAGTACCATAATACAATGTCCGCCAAATACAAGTTTAATATTTTCTATTACAACTAGTACTATTCTTATCTCTCTCATCCCCGCACCCTATTAAGGAGAACAAATAAAAGGGATGAGTTAGAAGTCCAGTGAGGTTTCAAGAAAATAATATACAATTAAGCATTATAACATTCACATGTTGGCATGATCACGTTTCCCATAAAACAATTAATATCCAGATAACTCATTTAACAATGTACAGTAAATAACACATTCACGTAAAAGAATATAGTCTGCTCTTGGGAGTAGGTTTCGTAGCAGCTTGTTCAGGATCTATTGACACTCCGTCAACCATGGAATTATAACAATTCCAGTAGAGTACCACTTAAATCCAATCTCGGTCCACCGATCAACCCCCTACCGGTCCGAAAATACAAAAACATTAGAACACTGGGTGGTAATACTCGAGTATACCGATTCCAAAGGATGCATCCAACGGATTAAACAGTGGAATAAATAGTAAACAGTACCCATGGTTCATCAATCTTCTCGACCAAACCCTTGCTGACTTGATTCGACTAACTAGCCGATGGGGTTTGGGATCCAGGCCGTTACTTTCAAGTCATGCACATGAATATTAGTTCACTTGTAAACATTTCACTTGTAACAATTCACTTGAAAACATTTCACTTATAACAGTATAACAAGAGCTCGGTCAAATTGGGTCGAGTGCGATAAAGTACACACTCACCTATTCATTTATAGTTCAAGATATATGGCAAAATCAATCAAATACATCACATAGTCCTAACATACAGTTGAAACACTCACCCATATAATGAAAACTTCACATTTCAGTATCGGGCTCACATTCTCGCCCACTTTCATGTCCCGAGACCAAAAAAATATATCAAAAGTTCACAATTTCAAATTAGCACATTTGAGACATGTCAACTTTCAAATCTCGTTCAAAAGATCATAAGATTTTCGTGTTTGAAACAAGAAAAAAACCACGTGCAAGTTAGATCAATAGTTGTTAGTGGTATACGAAACAAAAGAGATGGATTATGGCCAATGGATTTGAAGAAAAATAGACCAAATTTCATCCCTTCTCTCGGTTCCAAAACTAGTTCGAAAGGTGAGTTTCTTTCCACTTAAAACACTTGGTTTCTGCTCAACAATTCACACATATATGTGAAAGTAAAGTCTTATACAATATAAAGAACAAATTTGTCCAAAGTCACCACGAAATTTTGAAAATAGACAAGAAAATCCTTTCTTTCTCTCCCTCGACCAAACACAATTTCTAGCAAACACTTTCAAAACTTTTGTCAAGATCCAGATTTTCACTTGTTCAAAATACCAAACTCATAATATCGTTCACATCAGGCATAGAAAGAAACATATAGCATAAGTTGTTAGCAAAAAATCCATCAATCTCACAAGTATACAATCATAATCAAAGATATTTGTCATGAGTTTAAAATCATGAATTTTCAACAATGAAAGTTGAAATTCGTAGCGCTTGAGTACCTTTGAAACTGGAAGTTTTTAGCAAGTATCATTTCTTTGAAAAATCATAACTTGAGTTGTAAATGTCAAAAAATCATACAATTTGCCCCATTTTAAAAACTAGACTTGAAGCACTAACAACATTTAGAAGATTTCTCAATGAGATTCAGTTCATAAATTGGTCCAAATTAAGCTGCAAGCTACTACAACATTCCAGTTTTTACTTGTGCAGGGCAAAATTTTCAGTCAATTTTTTGGTGCTCTGATGCATAGATAAAATGAACCACAACTCAAATTTTATATCATTAGAAAAGCTCTCTAAGTCTAGTTTCAAATGCAATTAATGGCACTCAAATTCAATTTTTCTACACTAAGTTATGATCATTTTATTAAAACCGCCCAGAGGTGACTGTCACCTAAAGTTCCAAGCTTTAACTTGTTTGAAAATACCAATTACACAACATATAATATATCCAACATAAAATTAAGCAATCAGCAAAATCTATTTCTAGTGCGTACTTATTTTAGCCAAGCATTTCACCAAAAATTTCACAAAATCTATCATCAACTACCACAATAAAGCTATCATCTGCGAAGCAGAATTTCCAACAAGAAAATTGAAACTTTTCTTCACAAAAACTCACTCTTTTCTACCCAAACTCAACTTACATCCTTAAAGCTTAAAAAGGCATGGAAGAAGGAAGGATCTACAGCCCTTTTTATCTCTTTTTCCTCAAGAAATTGAAGCTGGAAATTGAAGAATCAAGGCTGGCAGCTTTCCACTCTTTTTCTCTCTCTCTCTCTCACTCTTGGCTGCAAGACAAGGAAGAAGGGGCAAGGATTTAAAGCTTTCTCTCTCTTGGCTGGAATTGAAACAAGACAAGACTCTTCCACCTTTTGTTTTCCCTTTCGGCTGACCAGACAAGAAGATGTTTCTCTCTTTCTTCCCCAAGACTCTTAGCTAGAATGAGTTGCAAGTTGTTTGTTGTTCCTTGGCTGGTGTTCCGCGATTGTAGAATGATGGAAGCTTCAAGTTTTCTCTTGGTCTCAACTCTCTCTTTCTCTCGACTGGAATGATGGTAGATCAAGAGAAATTTCTCAGCTTACCCTCAAATGTTTTTCCTACTCTCTTGGATGGAAAATGAAAAAGAAAGACCTCTCACCTCTCTTCAATCTAGAACGGGTCAAACAAGAAGAAAATGTGATGAATGGAAGTCTAGTTGTATAATTATCAAACTTAGTCTTTGGTCAAAATTGAGTGGATGAGTGACACTTGGCAAGAATCCTAGCCATATCTATCCAATTGTCTCTAAAGCTTTAAATATCTAGTGTCTCTTTAATCCTTTCTTAACACCTCTTATCACATAATCTCTTTTGCACAAAACTCCCTCTAGTTTATCAAATTTATTGCGCATAACTCACTAGTTGATTGCACTAGCACAATGCACTACGAGACTTAACATGTACCTAATTATAAAAGAAAAGATAAAACTCTTGACTCAATTGTTAAAGTATTTAAGAAATTAAGGCAAATGAATTAAGCCAAAAGAAAATATAAATTAGTTTATTCAAAAATAAGAAAAATTATAAGAAAAATACAAAATAATTTTTGAATCCTCATATCTATAGCCATATATAAGACGAATCTTCGACAGAAAAAAAGTAGAGTTGATAGAGTTCAACATTAATCTTCCACCTCTTTCAATCACCTTCATTTTTTTAGTTTCTAATCTCTTTCATGGTTGTATGAAATAGAGTCCTAGAAATTTACTTGTCATGATAAATCTTCAACCTAGTTTGTGTGTCTATTCTTTCAAAAAATTAGTTTTAAACAATTATCTGATTAATGAATATTATTTTTGTGTTCTAATATTTGAACCCATAAATTCTGAGCTCAAATTAGACTTTGTATTTGCATTAATGGAGGTGCACTATGACTCCTACTTATTTTAACGTTAATATTAATATATCTCTATGCTGTTGTTGTTATCTTCTTTTTTTAAATTAAACTTGTTTGAGTTATACTGTTTTGTAGTAACTTAAAAATTATTGTGATAGTTTCATAAATATTTAAATATTCTATGTCGATAATAGAAAGGCATAGCGATGCATTTAATGCATTGGTCATAGGTACAGGTGGTAAACAAATCCATTTAACTAAATTTATTCATATCCGCCCATGAATAGATGAATATGGGTATCTTAACTTTTTACATATTGGTATAAATGGATTGTCCAATAATACCCATTTATTAAATGAGTATTATTGGATAACTCATCAAATCCAATTAACTTATTTAGAATTGTCTTCCCCTAAACCTCCTCTCTTCCCCCACCTTTTTTTTTCAGATTCTTCATTTTCTTATGATGTTAACTAATTTTGTTTCTTTATTAGTATTATTTGTTAGTTTTATCTTATTATTTTAATTTCTCTTAGCTTGTTAATTTATTCATTTTTTAGCATTACCAATTTATGACAAGTTTTAACTTCTTTTCCTATCTTTTCAAAATGAAAATTTAAATTTACGCACGAAAAAAATGCTAGGGATTCAAAATTTTTTGATTAAGTTTTTATGTTAACTTTTATAGTACTTAGTTCAAATTTTTATATTCTTATTGTTCAATTATATAATAGTATGTAATTTTGTGACATAGAATATAGATGGAAAAAAAAATAGTAATTAGGCTTATTGAACATTATAAGTAAATATTTAAAACTAATGATGGATGCAAAGGGTGGTATAAATTGATAACTTGGTTTGCAAAAATGAATTTAAATGAGTTTACAAAAAATTAAAATAAATGGGTTACAAATAGGTAATTGGGTTACCCAATTCCTTTTTTAACTTATTTATTTGTACCCATCTAATTAAATGAGTATAAATGGGTTGATTCACTTATACCCATTACCTATTTTAACCAATTCAAATCAGTCCAAATCACTCATTCTGACTGTGATGACCCCACCTTCCTCTAGAGCGTACCTAAGGGTTTGGCGGATCATCTGTCCAACTCTCATCAGGATTTACTCACTTACATTGTAGAAATAGTTTTTCACGCCTCTAGATTAACATAAAAGGTCCTCAAATCAACCATAATTCAACTTCATTTACAAGCAAAAAATGAAACATAGCTTTACATTGTCAAATATCCCAAATACATTCAATCCATAAAAATACAAGTACAAGAAACTTATACACACTAGTTCACGCTTACTTGCTCCAACCTCCACTCCGATAAGGAAAACAAACTAATGGAATGAACTAAAAGTCCAGTGACATTCACAAACAAGTATTCAAGTAGGCGAAACACGAAAACATTTACATTTAACACTTCGCAGACTTGGTATGGTAATAAGTAGCCATTCAAGAATCAATCATTCATTCATTGAAATGATACGTACTCACTTGGAGCTATTCATTCATTCATTCGCCAACCATTTTTCTTATCCCTCCTACATTAGAAAACATTTGCAAGTGAAAACTCCTTCAGTGTTCTTGTCATTCATTCATTGATTTCATTGCATTGAATTCACTGGCCAGTTCTCCACTAGATTTCGTGGTAATACTCGAGTATATCAAACATTGTCCCAAGGTCACCAGTAGCCCGACCGAATCCTCTTCTGACTCGAGTTGACTGGCAACGAAGGGCAAGGGCCCAATTCAAGGAACACTCGTCGATATCAGTAGAGTAAATGTCAAAAGTTCGTCCCTGACTTATACTCATGCTCACTAACAAACCCTAAGAATAACCAAAATAAAGATATTATGGTCCAACCATCCAAAGTTGAAGTGAACAAAGTTCGCATATTGACTCAACTATGAGCCACAAGCTCATACAAGATGGCATCTTAACACGTAAGATTCAAGGACAAATTTGAAAGTGCAAATCAAGGAAAAATCTAAATGTATTCTGTGAGGACCCGAAAATTTTCTTATTTTTATCTTATTTTACTGGTTTATTTAATTATTTATTCACCCGTTTTCTTTGAATAATTTATTTCAACCCTTTTAGAACCATTTACATGAAACTATGACTTGTGTATATTTTTAAAATGTCCCGTTAATAAATTTAATTTTTGAAAGTTCGTTTAGCGAGATTTAGTGAATACGCGTTTGGAGGCAATCATCGATTTGAGAGTACAGTGACCTTGGAGATTTGAGAAATCATGTGTTAATCTTAAAACAGATATTTCTATGTTTAATTACCCTAGTATTAGTTAGTTATATCATCGTTACGAGAATTTCTTAGAAATTGCGCTTTATCGCGCGCGAGTCGGAAGTTCGCGTTTTTACGTGCATGACTAATTGAAGGACTTTAGAAAATTATTTTTAAACTAATAAGAATGAATAATAATAGTGTTAAAGGAAGTGCATTAGAGATTTAGTGCACAAATAAAACAAACTCGAGAAAAAACGAACATGAACCGCGCGTGTACGCGCACTATTCAAAGTTGACCTTTGTGCCAAATTTAAATCACCAACTACCAAGCTTCCAAGAGAAGCTTTACCATCAGCCTTTACACTCTCTCTCTTCACTCCATTGCTGGCCGAAAATCCAAGGAGGAAGAAGGAGCAAGTTCATCTCATTTCACTTCAAATCTTCCAACCATTTCACTCCAAATTCACCACACAACTTCCACTTCACTTGGAGATTCACTTGGACTAGGAAGGAAGCATCTTTCTCACGGTTTCTTGGAGCTTTTGGTGACCCAAAATTTCTAATTTTTCATCATCTAAGAGGTAGTAAGCATCCAACCCTTGAAACTTGGTTTTAGTAGGTTAAATTTGACCTTGAAGCTTGTAGCTTCATGTGGGTGTCTTTATTTGGTTGAAAATGACTAGAGTGGGCTCTATGAAATCCCACAATGGACATGTTGGACTGATATAATGATTATGGTTGTTGTTTATGTTGATGAAGTGTTAAACAAGTGGATATAAGTTGGAAAAGTGGAAGGAAAACCAAAGTGAAGTAGCATGGGAAAAGGCCGAATTCTGCCCTGTTTTTGCCGAGCCTTTGGTTCAATTTTTTTGTGATCAAATGACCTTGAATTTGATGTAGATATGTTGTATAGGATGTGTGGAAAGTTTCCACCAAAAATCACTTGATTTGGTTGAGAAAACGTTGAGTTTTGAGCAAGAACAAAACTGGAAAATCATATAACAGGGGCTCTCCGGCAGTAGACGTTGAACGATCATAACCTTTTGCTTAGATGTTGAAATCAGGTGCCGTTAGCGGCATTTGAAAACTAGACATCTGTAGTTTTCTAATGGTATAAAATGAATCCCTGATTCAAAGTGAGTAAGTCGTACTAGTTCACCAAAATTACCTGTTCTGTTTTATTGCTCTGCTCAAGGGTCAGTGATGAGCTGAGGCTTGTTGATTGAATTTGAGCTAGCTATGAACTGAATTTCAAAATGACTCTTTCTGATGAAATGTATTATTTTGAATTTAGTTCCAACGCCACCAACCATGTCCAATTCCAAGTCAAATTGAGTGAGATATAGTCCAAATCCCAAACTGTAGCAAATCTGGAAACCCCTAATTTTGGCTAGCTGAATGGCTTAGCTTGAATTGGGACTTGTTATTTTGAAATTTTGGAGTTAATCACCTACCAAATGTATATTGGATGTTTCTTAGACCTTTGTTTCATAAATGAGCCAGATTTGAATCGTTTTCACTGGGCAAAATGTTTGAAAAGGAAGAAGAAAGCAAAAGACAGATTGGTCTTGAAAATTCCTTAAACTTTGGTAGTTTTGTTAACTACCTTTCTGTGCGAATTTTCAAATGAAATTTGAGAGGAATAGCCCTCATATGAAAGTTGAATTGTACCAATTTTGTGTCATTCTAAGACTGTTTTGATATACAAATGATAGGCCAAAATTGTTCTTCCAAATCTGGAAAATGTGCAATCTGTCCTTATTTTTAGCTAACTTTGGACAACTATATCTTGATGCTCGAAACTCCAATTTTAGTTCCGCTTGTTGTGTTTAAAACCTTGATTGAAATCCTAACTGAGGTACAAATTTTAGAGGCTATTTCATTTTCTGTGAATTGTTTCGAATTTCCAAAGTTTACCGAAAACTAAGGCTGAAACTGTCTTGGAAGTCCAAGTCAGCCCCTTTAGGCCAAAATTTGAGTATCTTCCTTTTTGAATCTTAGAAAAGTGTCTTCTAGGGACTTTTAGTACTTTGAAACTAGTTTCCAACGGTGCCAAGTTTTCGAATTTTGGACCTACGAAGTTTAAGATATGATTTTTCAAAGATTGCTCCTTAAAACTGAAATTTTTAAACTTGAAGGGAATTGAATTTTTAGAAACTCTTCACTACCCCTTCGATAATGAATGACCGTTTTAGACTTGATTTATTGAGGGAAAATAGTTTTTCCTTGCATTATTAAACCTCACTTTAGAGTCTCGATTTACGAGTAATTAAGGCTCTCTTTCATGATATTTTTTTAGATTGTACAAGTGTACAATCTCCCTTGTTAACTAGGGATTTTTAAACAATGGTGTATGATAGTCAATTATTAATTACTCAAGCACTCAAGGAGACTTTCAAGATGATCTCACAAGGGACGCCTAAATACTTGATTGTGCACCACTCTCTTAATTTGACTAGGTGAGTGTCAAGTGCATATTTTGTTGCAATTATGTGAATTGCTGTTTCTGGACTGAAAATTTATAACTGCTGAGTCGAGTGTGTACTTTGTGAGGACTCGAAAAATTTCTTATTTCTATTGAATATTATTGATTTATTTACATATTTATTCACCTGTTTTCTTCAAATAATTTATTTCAGCCATTTTAACTCCATTCATATAGAACAATATCTCCCTTATGTTTTTAAATATCCCGTTAGCAAATTTAATTTTCGGAGATTTGTTTAAATGAGAAATAATGAGTACATGTGTTCGAGGTGGTATTCTATTCGAGAGTGTAATTATCTTGAGAAAATTAAGAATGATTAATAATAGATTAAGAAAAGTTAATTGAGGCAAATTTATTGGAGATTTGAGAAAGTAATACTAGATTCATGTGAGGACCCGCAAACTTTCTTGTTTTCAATTACTATTTCGAGTTTATTTAAATATTTAAATGCCCATTTACTCCGAATATTATTTTCTAACCTTTTTAGACCTAATTAAATGGATTTATAGTTTAGTTATATTTTTAAAGTGATTCGATTCAAAATTTAATTTTTGAAAACTCGTTAAGTGTGAATAGTGAATGCGCGTTTGGAAATAATAATCGATTCGAGGATACAATGAGTTTGGAAAATTGGAGACTTGTACATTAGTCCTAAAGTGGTTAATTTTAAGTTTAAATACTCAAGTGATAGTTAGTTATACTATCGTTATAAGAATTTCTTAGAGATTTCGCCTTATAGCGCACAAATCGGAAGTTCGCGTTTTCGCGTGCGCGACTAATTGGAGGACTTTAGAAATTATTTCTAGACTATTAAGAGTGAATAATATGAGTATGAATATAAGTGCATTAGAAGTTTAGTGCACAAGTGAAACGAACTCGAGAGAAATCGAGCACGAAACACGCGCGAATGCGCGCGGGGAGAGAGTTGACTTTTGAGGCATTCTTAGCCACTCATTTTAACTTCTCATGGAAGCATCACACCAGATCAAAACCCTTCTTTTCTCACCTCAAGTGCACGGCTAAAACTCTCATTTTCTCACCTCAAGACAGCCGGCCACAAGGAGGAAGAAAACCAACCAAAGTTCTTCAAATTTCTTCATCCAAACCTTCACCAAATCACTCCAAAATTTAACCGTACTTAGCTCATCACTTGGAGATCATATCTAGCTAAGAAAGGAGCTCACTTTCCACGGTTTTTCTGAGCTTCAAGAGGGCCGAAACTTCTGCCTTGATCCTCTAAGAAAGTAAGTGATGATCAACCTCTCAAATCTTGAATTATGGAAGTTCTATTGCACTTATAAGTTCACTTGATCATGTGGGTAGCTTGGATTATGGTGAAATTTGTTGTGTGGGCTCTATGAATTCCCACTTTGACTTTTTGGGCTGATTTGATGAGTTTTAATGATATTCATGTTGGTTTAGTGCTTAAATTGGTAGAACTAAGTGAGTTTACGAAAGAAAGATCAAAGGTAGTGAAAGGGAGAAAATTTCTGATTCTGCCCTTTTGATGTTCGTGACCTTTAATGTGAATTTTTGTGGATCTAATAGCTTAGTTGTGATGTTTATATATTGTATGAGATGTGTAGAAAGTTTCGTTGAAAAATTCCATGAATTGGTTGGCCAAAAGTTGGAATTTCGTAAGCTAGTAAACCTGGAAAAGTTTCACGTCCATACCCTGGTAATGTTCTTGTTTCGGCCATATCTTTTTATTCCGATGTCGAAATCAAGTGCTATTTATGGAACTGGAAACTAGACATTCCCAGATTTCTAACGGTATAAAATGCATGTTCTGATTCCACCCGAGTGATCCGTACCAACCATCTGAACCTGACTGTCCTGCTCCACGTTTTCACAGAGAACTCTGTTTTGAGCAGCAACTTAATGTTCAAATATGACCTCGTTGTGGACAGATTTTGAAAATGGTTTCTTCTAAGAAATTGTAGCCTTATGAATCTAGTTTTCAACACCACTGACCACGCTCAATTCTGAGTTGAATTGAGTGAGTTGTGGCCAAATTTTGAATCTGACTCAGAGGTAGAAAACCCTCTTTTGGCTAGTTAAAGCTTTAGCTTCGATTTGGGACTTGTTAATTCGAATTTCTTGGTGGTAATCACCTACCAAATTACACCTTGGATGTTTCTTAGACCTTGTCTTCATAAATGGATGATGTTTGAGAATTTTCATTGGCCAAATGTTTGGAAAAGAGAAAAACACAAATGCAAGGCAGATTGCCTTAGAAATTTTGCAAACTTTATTGACTTTGTTCACTAGCTTCCCAAACGCATTTTTCCATGAAATTTGGTAGAGGGATAGCCCTCATATGGTATTATATGGTAGTATAATACTGCCAAATTTTAGGTCATTCCGATGCTCAAACAAGGTCCCAAAGTTCATGACTTCAACCTGGAAAATTGTCTAAGTGTCTTAATTTTCAGCAACTTTGAGGTACTATATCTTGGTACTCAAAACTCCGATTCTTGTTTCATTTGTTGAATTTTAAATCTTGTTTACAACTCTAGTTAAGTACCAAATTTCAGTGGTTAGATCGAATCCTGTGATTTTTGCCGAATTTTCAAAGTTGGCGAAAAAACCAACCTCAAAACTGTTTTGCAAGGTTAAAACAGCGACTTTGAGCTAATTTTTGAATATCTTCCGTTAGGAATCATAGAAAAAGTGTCTTCTATAAACTTTTAGTAATTTGGAAGAAGTTTCCAAACGGTACCAATGTTTCCAATTTTGAACTTTTGGAGTGTGAGTTATGATTTTTCCAAAAGTACACCTCAAATCTGAAAATTTCCAAACTTGAAGGGAAGTGAATTTTCGAGACCCTTCCCTATCCTTCGACACTATTTGACCATTTTGGACTTGTTTTCAAGAAGGAAAACTAGTTTTTCCTTGTGTTAATAAACACTACTTTGAACCTTGAACTTTGAGCAAATAAAACCCCTTTTCATGGTATTTTCTAGATTGTACAAGTGTACAATCTCTCCCTTGATAAGAAAGGATTTTTTTTGTGATAGTGTGTAATAGATAACTATTGTTTGCTCAGGTGCTCAAGGAGACCTTCACGAGGATCTCGAGGGGAACACCTAAAGGTTTGTTTACGCACTCACTCTCTTCTTTTGATTGGTGAGTGTCAAGTGCATGAATTTGTTGTCAAGTGGTTAATTGATTCCTATCCGTTATGTGAATTTGAAATTTTGAGACGAGTGTGTACTTTACCGCACTCGTTCTCTTTCAAACGAGATTATATTTGTATTTTGCTATATGGATTCATATTCGATTTGTATATGGTAATGTGGATGTGACTGATTTGTATTTGTGATTCGTATATGTAATTCGTATTTGTGATTCCTACTTGGAATCGTCGATTTGAACGTTGCTCATTGACTTATATTCGTATTCGTATTCGGGGGACGCCCAAATTCGTTGGCTAACTTTGCGAATCGAGCCAGCATGGGTTTGGTTGATAAACTTAGCAAACCATGAGATATTCGTAGAGCATGATCTATTGGAGAGATCTTGCTCGGCATTACTCGTGCAGTATTGCCATGATAAACTTGAGTATTATCGAGAACTTTGATGAGCGGGCCCGATAAGGGGGTGTAATGGTGACGGGATTTGAAGAAAGGTGGGGTGTCTACGGATTTGATACTTATGTGTTTGACGGAGTGTCAACATGAGATGTGATCAAAACTTCGATTCGACTACGTAAAATTTAGCTCCTGAGAGTTACAGTATCCTTGAATTGATTCTGTTTATTTTTTTTTTGAAATGTGAATTATTCGAACTTATAGCTCTACTTACTATGTAATTTGTGACTATTTGGATTACGTGTTTGCATGTGTGTTTCTTGGCCTCACGAGCGTTTTGTTCACCCTGTAGATTTGTTTTCCTTAACAGGAATGGATCGAAGAGAACTTGAGGAAAACCCCCTTTTGGATGTACTTTTGTATTAGGGTTTTCGATGTTCATGACTAGACTCTGGATTTTGTATAATCTGGGATTGATGTATATTTTGGGAATCTAATGTAAGATATGGACGATGGATGTGTTTTGTACTCGTGGTGTACTAGTGAATATTGGTAATGGAAGCGACTTTATTCATTTGGCTTGTATTGTTGATTATTTATAGTTAAACTTGAATGATTTTGCCTTGAGTCCTGGCGAGAGTTGGGCAGGCGTCCCGCGGATACCCTCTGGTTCGCCTTAGGGAGAAATGGAGGCGTCACAGTTGGTATCAGAGTTTAGGCTTCAGATCTCTGTAGTGTATCCTAGGATTGGAGTTTAGGATGCCGGACTGTGCAATTGGTTGGGAAGTTAAGTGACTGCTTGTAGGGATGAAAATTAGAAGCAAGGTTTGAATTAATGGACAATTGAGGGTCTCAATTTTGTAAGAGATATGTGGGATAGTATGAGATGATCAAATTTAGTTTATTTAGTATTTTTGGACCCATTTAAGTTTTTTTAATTTTAATTGTAAGTTACAGAAGGTAACGGTGGCATTGAACCGTCTCGGGGACGCATTTCGGTGACCATGGTCGTGAAGGGCTTAGGGGAGTTAATAGTGGCCGATCATCGAAACTAGTTATTCGAGGAAATTATGGTAGTTCAAGAGGATAATTGAGAACCGAGGGCAATTGTCGATGCCCAAACTACTAGAACCGAGGGCTCCTAGTGAGCAGTTTCGAAAAGCTAAGAACTGATTTGTTAGGGTAGTATACGAAATTAAAGACCGGATGAATAA
Organism: Coffea humblotiana; assembly: GCA_023065735.1. NCBI lineage: Eukaryota > Viridiplantae > Streptophyta > Magnoliopsida > Gentianales > Rubiaceae > Coffea > Coffea humblotiana. The sequence continues at coordinate 6,828,450 of CM041212.1, read as the reverse complement.
GTCGATGGTTGGGTATGTTACCTTGGTTGAACAAGTGGAGAATAACAAGATACTCGATAAGGGACATGAGATTAAAAACTCCTAGTGCTAGAAATGAAAATGATCCTACGGAGGTAGTAGAGACTTTTGGTTCCGCCAATCACAAAGTTAGTGATTTGAACTATCTTAATAGTTTTGCCAAAGATAGATGGGGTGGTACTCACTTAAAGGCCATTGCATTTTGTATTTTGTTTCACTATGTTTTCTACCTTTTTAAAGCAATTTTTAAAGCAATTAAACGTTACTCATGAGATGCTTGACTTTATTGCTTTATGACTTCAAATCTATGATTGGGTTGTACACATTTGCGATTATCTCGGTGTCTTCCCTTTTATTTTCGTTTTGCATGATCAAAATGTCACTTTTCAACTTCATTTTATGTGCACCCATATTATGTCATGCCTTTATAAATGTTAAATTTATGATCTGCCAAAGAAGTGAAAGGGGATCGAGGGCGAGGGATTACGCAACCCCAAACTCAAGGGAATGATTAGGGAACGACTGCTGGATTGAACCAAAACCCTAAATATGAAGGAAAACAATCACGTAGTCACTGCTATTGACTATATAATTAATGTCCTAACACAGTTGGTTGAGCACCAAAACTCTAGACCAATAAGCCAATCTAAGAATCAAGAAATGTGTGAAAATGAAATGGTTCTTGAAGTTCGCCTTTCTAGGTATACAATATCTATGGAAGGAATTGTTATTGATTTAACTAAAGTGGAAGCTGTTTAAGAGAAAACGACCAGGAAATTCTATCGGAATTTAGAGTTCTTAGAATTAGCCGAATATTACCTTTGGTTTATCAAGGACTTTCCTAAGAGTGCAAGACCTGGCAAGTTATTTGGGATTATAAATACGAAAAAGGATTTTAAAAGTGAAAAGTGTTTAACCGGTGCACCTATGTTAGCCTTACCGAGCGGAGGAGGTAGTTTGTGATTTATACAGGTGCTTCAAAGGATGGTTTAGAATGTATACTAATAATACATGATAAGGTGATTGTATATGTCTCTAGAAAGTTAAAATATCACGAGAGAAAGTAGCCAACTCATGATTTGGGGTTAGTGGCTATGATAATTGCATTAAAGAAGTGAAGACATTACCTATTTGAGGTAAACATGAAGCGGATTAAGCTGCTATATGACTTGGAAGTTAAAATGTCTATTGGGGAAAATCAAGCTTTGATGGCTAGTTGAATGGATAGGAATTGTAAAGTATAAGTTGGAAAATGTAAGTTAATGATTGATCTGATAGACTTAACCATGAAGGGAATGACCATGTCCTAAGTGTGAATTCCGAGGACGAAATTCTTTTTAAGTAGGGGAGGATGTGAGGACTCGAAAAATTTCTTATTTCTATTGAATATTATTGATTTATTTACATATTTATTCACCTGTTTTCTCCAAATAATTTATTTCAGCCATTTTAAGTCCATTCATATAGAACAATATCTCCCTTATGTTTTTAAATATCCCGTTAGCAAATTTAATTTTCGGAGATTTGTTTAAATGAGAAATAATGAGTACATATGTTCGAGGTAGTATTCTATTCGAGAGTGTAATTATCTTGAGAAAATTAAGAATGATCAATAATATATTAAGAAAAGTTAATTGAGGCAAATTTAATGGAGATTTGAGAAAGTAATACTAGATTCATGTGAGGACCCGCAAAATTTCTTGTTTTAAATTACTATTTCGAGTTTATTTAAATATTTAAATGCCCGTTTACTCCGACTATTATTTTCTAACCTTTTTAGACCTAATTAAATGGATTTATAACTTATTTATATTTTTAAAGTGATTCGATTCAAAATTTAATTTTTGAAAACTCGTTAAGTGTGAATAGTGAATGCGCGTTTGGAAATAATAATCGATTCGAGGATACAATGAGTTTGGAAAATTGGAGACTTGTACATTAGTCCTAAAGTGGTTAATTTTAAGTTTAAATACTCAAGTGATAGTTAGTTATACTATCGTTATAAGAATTTCTTAGAGATTTCGCCTTATAGCGCACAAATCGGAAGTTCGCGTTTTCGCGTGCGCGACTAATTGGAGGACTTTAGAAATTATTTCTAGACTATTAAGAGTGAATAATATGAGTATGAATATAAGTGCATTAGAAGTTTAGTGCACAAGTGAAACGAACTCGAGAGAAATCGAGCACGAACACGCGCGAATGCGCGCGGGGAGAGAGTTGACTTTTGAGGCATTCTTAGCCACTCATTTTAACTTCTCATGGAAGCATCACACCAGATCAAAACCCTTCTTTTCTCACCTCAAGTGCACGGCTAAAACTCTCATTTTCTCACCTCAAGACAGCCGGCCACAAGGAGGAAGAAAACCAACCAAAGTTCTTCAAATTTCTTCATCCAAACCTTCACCAAATCACTCCAAAATTTAACCGTACTTAGCTCATCACTTGGAGATCATATCTAGCTAAGAAAGGAGCTCACTTTCCACGGTTTTTTCTGAGCTTCAAGAGGGCCGAAACTTCTGCCTTGATCCTCTAAGAAAGTAAGTGATGATCAACCTCTCAAATCTTGAATTATGGAAGTTCTATTGCACTTATAAGTTCACTTGATCATGTGGGTAGCTTGGATTATGGTGAAATTTGTTGTGTGGGCTCTATGAATTCCCACTTTGACTTTTTGGGCTGATTGATGAGTTTTAATGATATTCATGTTGGTTTGGTGCTTAAATTGGTAGAACTTAGTGAGTTTACGAAAGAAAGATCAAAGGTAGTGAAAGGGAGAAAATTTCCGATTCTGCCCTTTTGATGTTTGTGACCTTTAATGCAAATTTTTGTGGATCTAATGGCTTAGTTGTGATGTTTATATGTTGTATGAGATGTGTAGAAAGTTTCGTTGAAAAGTTTCCATGAATTGGTTGGTCAAAAGTTGGAATTTCGTAAGCTAGTAAACTTGGAAAATTTTCACGTCCATACCCTGGCAGTGTTCTTGTTTCGGCCATATTTTTTGTTCCGATGTCGAAATCAAGTGCCATTTATGGCACTAGAAACTAGATATTCCCAACTTTCTAACAGTATAAAATGCACTTTCTTATTCCACCCGAGTGAACCGTACCAACCATCTGAACCTGACTGTCCTGCTCCACGTTTTTCACAGAGAACTCTGTTTTGAACAGCAACTTAATGTTCAAATATGATCTAGTTGTGGACCGATTTTGAAAATGATTTCTTCTAAGAAATTGTAGCCTTATGAATTTAGTTTTCATCACCACTGACCACGCTCAATTCCGAGTTGAATTGAGTGAGTTGTGGCCAAATTTTGAATCTGACTCAGAGGTAGAAAAACCCTCTTTTGGCTTCGATTTGGGACTTGTTAATTCGAATTTCTTGGTGGTAATCACCTACCAAATTACACCTTGGATGTTTCTTAGACCTTGTCTTCATAAATGGATGATGTTTGAGAATTTTCATTGGCCAAATGTTTGGAAAAGAGAAAAACACAAGTGCAAGGCAGATTGCCTTAGAAATTTTGCAAACTTTATTGACTTTGTTCACTAGCTTCCCAAACGCATTTTTCCATGAAATTTGGTAGAGGGATAGCCCTCATATGGTAGTATATGGTAGTATAATACTGCCAAATTTTATGTCATTTCGAGTTCATTTCGATGCTCAAACAAGGTCCCAAAGTTCATGACTTCAACCTGGAAAATTGTCGAAGTGTCTTAATTTTCAGCAACTTTGAGCTACTATATTTTGGTGCTCAAAACTCCGATTCTTGTTTCATTTGTTGAATTTTAAACCTTGTTTGCAACTCTAGTTAAGTACCAAATTTCAGTGGTTAGATTGAATCCTGTGATTTTTGCCGAATTTTCAAAGTTGGCGAAAAAACCAACCTCAAAACTGTTTTGCAAGGTTAAAACAGCAACTTTGAGCTAATTTTTGAATATCTTTCCGTTAGAAATCATAGAAAAGTGTCCTTCTAGAAACTTTTAGTACTTTGGAAGAAGTTTCCAACGGTACCAATATTTCCAATTTTGGACTTTTGGAGTGTGTGTTATGATTTTTCAAAAGTAAACCTCAAATCTGAAAAATTTCCAAACTTGAAGGGAAGTGAATTTTCGAGACCCTTCCCTATCCTTCGATACTACTTGACCATTTTGGACTTGTTTTTCAAGAAGGAAAACTAGTTTTTCCTTGTGTTAATAAACACTACTTTTAAACCTTGAACTTTGAGCAAATAAAGCCCCATTCCATGGTATTTTCTAAATTGTACAAGTGTACAATCTCTCCGTTGATAAGAAAGAATTTTTTTTTGTGATAGTGTGTAATAGATAACTATTGTTTGCTCAGGTGCTCAAGAAGAACCTTCACGAGAATCCCGAGGGGAACACCTAAAGGCTTGTTTACGCACTCACTCTCTTATTTTGATTGGTGAGTGTCAAGTGCATGAATTTGTTATTAAGTGGTTAATTGATTCTTATCCGTTATGTGAATTTGAAAATTTTGAGACGAGTGTGTATTTTACCGCACTCGTTCTCTTTCAAACGAGATTATATTTGTATTTTGCTATGTGGATTCATATTCGATTTGTATATGGTAATGTGGATGTGATTTGTATTTGTGATTCGTATATGTAATTCGTATTTGTGATTCCTATTTGGAATCGTCGATTTGAACGTTGCTCATCGACTTATATTCGTATTCGTATTCGTATTCGTATTCGGGGGACGCCCAAACTCGTTGGCTAACTTGCGAATCGAGTCAGCATGGGATTGGTCGATAAGCTTAGCAACCATGAGATATTCATAGAGTATGATCTATTGGAGAGATCTTACTCGGCATTACTCGTGCAGTATTTGTCATGATAAACTCGAGTATTATCAAGAACTTTGATGAGCGGGCCCGGTAAGGGGGTGTAATGGTGACGGGATTTGAAGAAAATGGGGTGTCTACGGATTTGATACTTATGTGGTTGACGGAGTGTCAACATGAGATGTGATCAAGACTCCGACTCGACTACGTGGAATTTAGCTCTTGAGAGCTACAGTATCCTTGAATTGTTTCTGTTTATTTTTATTGAAATGTGAATTATTCTAACTATAACTCTACTTACTATGTAATTTGTGGTTATTTGGATTACGTGTTTGCATGTGTGTTTCTTGGCCTCACGAGCGTTTTGCTCACCCTGTAGATTTATTTTCCTTAACAGGAATGGATCGAAGAGAACTTGAGGAAAACCCCCTTTTGGATGTACTTTTGTATTAGGGTTTTCGATGTTCATGACTAGATTCTGGATTTTTGTATAATCTGGGATTGATGTATATTTTGGGAATCTAATGTAAGATATGGACGATGGATGCGTTTTGTACTCGTGGTGTACTAGTGAATATTGGTAATGGAAGCGACTTTATTCATTTGGCTTGTATTGTTGATTATTTATAGTTAAGTTTGAATGATTTTGCCTTGAGTCCTGGCGAGAGTTGGGCAGGCGTCCCGCGGATACCCTCTGGTTCGCCTTAGGGAGAAGTGGGGGCGTCACATACTTTATCGCACTCATTCTCATTTAACTGAATTCGAAATTTAATTACCTGAACTGAACTAAACTGAATGATATGCTATGGCTGCATATGTCGTTGGAGTGAATCTCCTCGACCTTTAACTGAACTGTATACATATCGTTGGAGTGAATCTCCTCGATACACAACTAAACTGGGGGACGCCCAAACTCATTGGCCAACCTTGCGACTCGAGCCAGCAAGAGCTTGGTCGGGAAGTTTGGTGAGCCCTGAGAAAAACTAAAAAATTGATCTATTGGAGAGATCATACTTGGCCTACGCGTATAGTAGTGCCTTTATAGTAGTTCGAGCCCGGTAGGGTATGTATGGTGGACGGAGAACGGGTAAGTGGAGTTTCTACGGACTAAATACTGACCCGGTTGACGGAGTGTCATCGCGGGGAGGTAATTGATCGAGCAGTGGGCTCCCATATCCTTGAATTGCTTCTATTTATTTTTCCACTCGAATTGTTAATTACTTGAATATTACTATTTTACTTGCTAGATTGTGATTGCTACTTGAACTATATGTCTGCATGTGTGTTTTCTTAGTCTCACGAGCAATCGCTCACCCCATAAATTTGTTTTCCTTAACAGGTGGATTGGAAGATTTTGGAAAAGCCGACTAAGTTATACTTTTGGTTGGAATCATGGTTGTAAATGTTTAATTGACTTTTAATGGTTGTATTTTGGGACTTGATGTATCTTTTGAGAACATGATGTAAGATTTGGATATTCAGTTAAGGAAGTGACTTTTCTTCATTTTAAACTTGTATCATTTGGAATGTATCGTTAAGTTTGAATTGAATTGTCTTAAGTCCTGGTGAGAATTGGTTAGGCGTCCCGCCGATACCCTTTGATTCACCTTAGGGAGAAGTGGGGGCGTCACATATTCTAAAACTGAGGAGAGCAATTTAAACATCCAAAATCTCACCAAAATAAGGTTTAAAATCCAGAAAATGTTTTCCAAAGTTTCCCAAATCCCACTCAATCCTTTTGATAAAATTTCCAGCTTTGGTGATATTTTTTGAAAAAGTATAACTTGAGTCCTGTGAGTCAAAAAATCATAAATCTTATACCGTTAGGAAATAAATTCAAAAGTTTGCAACTCTCTAGAAAACACCTTCATAAAATTCAACCCATAAATTAGTCAAATCTCAGCCTCAATTCACTGCTCAACTAAGTGCAAAAACAGGACAGTTTTGGATTTTTCGGCCTCAATTTTGCTGGTATTTATAGAAAGTGAATCAAACCATGAATTTTACACGGTTAAAAAAGTTATGAGTCTAGTTTCAAACGCAATAAAACGGAACTCAATTCCAGCTTTTCTACATGAAGTTCTAGCAAATTTTCCAAATTTGCGCAGGGCTTTCTGCGAAAATTTTCCAGCAAGCAATGACTTTGGAAAACTAGTTTTATTCCCTACTTAAACCTTTTTGTTTTGATTCAAAACTAACACATATGCAAAGAAATAGACTATAACAAGTGTTTTAAGTAAAATCATATGCAAGAGGAAAACAAAATTGCTCTAAATTCACACCTCAACCATCACTCATATCACAAGAAAAGAGAAACAAAATTTTAGCAGCATTTCCTCTTATTTTTTCCTAATTTCCAGCCATTTTCAAGGTTTCATTCTCACCACAAGACAGCTTCAAATCAAGCATATACATACCAAGCCACCAACTTACTAAATCAAACATATACATAGCATATAACTATCACATACTCAAGTCGGAAAAGTTAAACCCTAGACTTGAAATTCACAACTAAAGTTGGAAAGTCCTATTTTGAAGCTAGAATTTCATACCAAAGCTAGAAATCTTCGTATCCAAACTTTCATATCCAAATCAAAGCTAGAAACTCCTAATTCATGGCTGGAAAAATATAAATAAAAGTTGAAAATTCCAACAACATCACAAATCCATGAAACCAGCCACAAAATTCCCATATTCAAGTCATATGCCAAATAAATTGCAAGAATTGAAAAAGAAGCAAGTTCCTTAGTTTCATACCTTCAAACCTCCAAGGAAAAATACAAAACAAGGGTTTTCTTCTTCAAGTAACTCCACTAAAGGCTCACCTCCAAGCTTAACTCAAGATTTATCGAAGTGGATTAAGATTGATCTTTGGATTCTTCACATATCTAACTAGGAAATCAAGATAAATTTTGGAAGTTTTCTCTCTTCTCTCTCTCCCTTAAGTTTGGCCACAAAGAAGAAGAACAGTGAAGGTTTTGAGTTAATTTTGGAAGATAAACAAAGTTTTCTCTTGGTCCAAGTCTTGGTCAAGACTTCATGGATGCATGACACTTGTCAAGGCATGGTTAATGCCTATCTCTTTGCCTCTTGATATGTCTCTTGTGACAGCCCCACCTTCCCCTAAGGCGAACCAAAGGGGTTGGCGGACCGCCTGCCCAACTCTCGCCAGGACTACGAAGTCGATTCTCTCAAACCCTAGATTACGCGCGATCGAACCCAAAGAAAACCAACAATTGAAGATTTCCAAACCAAGAACACAAGGCATGCATTCATCATCAAATACACGAAGAAGACATGGCTAATTACTTATATACAAACGTTGGAACTTTCGAGTCAAAAGGAAATACATGCTCAAAGTACAATTAGGGTTTCTTATACAGAGGAGCAAAATCAAAAGGGATGTATATCACTAGCTCTACTCTTTTCTTCAAAATCATGATTTCCAAGAAGTTAAACCCTGTAAGGAAAACAAAAGTAACGGAACGGGGTGAGCTTACGCTCAATGAGGTACCCAAAATACATGCTATCATGAACCATGAAGATTTCTTTCATTTACTCAAGTAGACATGGCAATTAAGAAATGAATAAACATCTTAGACAGGAAGGATACAGGTGGCTCTCGGGAGCCAAGTTCCCATTGCAGTACTTGATCCAAACTCGTTGACCCTCCGTCAACGTTTAATGAAACAAATAGGTCCGTAGATCCCTCTTAGAACGCCAAATCCCGATCACCAAACATACCCCTTACCGGGCCCGAACACCTCAACAGTAACAGTGGTTGGTAATACTCGAGTATACCGGAAATCCAGAGTCTCCAATACCCATAGATTCCCCAGGAACAGGCACCCATGGTTCGTTACTTTCCTCGACCGAGCCCTTGCTGGCTCGAATCAAGTAACTACCCATGAGGTTGAGCTCAGACTTAACAGGCACAGGAAGGTCGTTGGATACCCGTCCAAACAACATCATGTCAAGTATAAGTGACAGATTCAAGTGTGCAGAATTCATATTAGACACAGGTAAAAGATTCAAGTAGGTACAGGAAACAAGTCACACAGGCCAGAGAACGAGTGTGATAAAGTACACCCTCGTCTCATACTGAATAAACAAATGATATAGTCATTCAAGTCACAATTTGCAAGCATATATGCCAAGTTAGACAAAATCGAGGGGAGTGGTACACTCACCAATTCAAGTAAAGATACGTCAAAAGTCTTCACCCAAAGTAGGGCTTTAATCACTGAGAAATCCTAGAATAACCAAGACAAGAGAATTAGGGTTTTCACATTCACAAACCCAGTAAACGGACTGCACAAGTGAGGCTCGACTACCCGTCGAATGCCTATTCAAATGGACTACAAATGCAAGGAGGAAAAATGTAAATTTTGAGTAAAACGGGTAATAATTGGTCTTAGGGCAAGAACGAACCCAAAACCCTTCATTTCTTCCAAAACCATACCTACAGTGATTTACTAACTCCAAACTTAAGGTGCAAAATGAACGTAAGAATAATTGTACGAAAACAGGATTTTCCAGATTTGCGCACCATCATTGGAAAAATCATATCTCACTATTCTTAAGTCCAAAATTGATAAAATTTATACCGTCGGAAAATAGACAAAAAGGGTTACAATTACTTAGAAGACACATTTATAAGATTCAGATCACAAGTCGGTCAAATTCGAGCTTCAAATTTCTGTTTTATCCAGTAGAAGACAGAACAGGTATGCAATTTCAGTCAACTTTGGAAAATCACCATAAATCACACAGACAGAATCAGGGTTTGAAATTTTCACGGTTTATAGCCCCATGAATCTAGTTTAAAACGCAACAAACGGAACTTAATTCCGATATTTCTACATCAAGTTATAGCGAATTTCCCAAAACTGCTCAAGGGTTCCTGCGAAAATTTTGACAGCACCTCCCTTGTTTTTCCTTTACTTTTCCATCCTACAAACCACATCAAACTCAATCCAATTCAGCCACAATTTCACATATAAATCACAAGCTATTAAACACACCTAATTAGGGTTCAATACCCCTCATATATAGCCAATTATAAGCTCATTAACCATCCATAAGAAAGCCCCAAATTGAAACCCTAAAACTGAAATTTTCCATGTAAAGCTGAAATTTTCCGCAATTCACCGCAATTAACGTATACTAGCACCCAATTACACCATACTAAGCCATCAATTCAAGCCAACTATGATAATCATGTGAAATCAGAAAAATTCCCAAGAAAATGATAAATTCACCAAACTTCACTTTAATTCACAAAATCATCCATAAACTAAGCTCCTTAACCTATATAAGCCACTAATTTGCAATTATTATGGACAAAATTGAAGTTCTAAGCAATATACCTCAATCACCAAAAAAAGGTAGCAACTTAGGGCTTCTCTTTGCAAAATCACCCCACAAACACCCTTGATCTTCCTTAATAAGCAATTTCTACGGGGCAATTCGGATTTTTATCGGTTGATTTGCAAGATTTGGACAAGAATTTGAAGCAAAAGTTGAAACTCACTCTCTCTTTTCTCTCCCTTGAGGTTCGGCCAAGATGCTTGAAGAAATGAAGATGATTTGGTCAATTTTTAGCTTTAGTAAAGTTGTAAGAAAGTTAGGCAAGTGTTGGCCCAATCCCGTCGCGCCACGTGTCACCTTTTGATTTTTTCTTTATCCTTTGGTTTGCTAATGATTAAATGTCTAACCAACCTCCAGTTATCTCTTAGTGCTCAGAAATTAAATGCCTTTCTGCACAACTTAACCTGATTGGCCGAATTTCTCTCACTTAATGCACTAGCGGGTCCCACATCCGTTATTCGCTCCAAATCTCTCGTGAACTAACTTATACTAGAAAAGTGTTTTAGAAAACTATATTCACTTATAAAATATCTAGAAAATTAAGATAGTAAGATAAAATAAAGAAAATGCATGAAAAGAAATAGAAATAAATGATATGAAATAAAGGAATTTACGGGTCCTCACATCTCTAATGACTAATCTATTTTGTATTCTTCTAATATACTCTTAACACTTTTAATTACATAATCCCTCTAGTACTACACTCATTTCTTCCACCAAATAACGTACACATCTTACAAATCGATCAAACTACCATAATACTTTATGAAACTTAACATGTACCAAAATGTAAAAAGGGAAATGATAAAAATCTTAACCTATCCTTTAAAATCACTGTCAAATTAAGGTTAGCAAATAAACAAGTAAAATAAAATTAAAAGAAAATATAAATTAATTTTTCAAAAATAAAAAAAATTTAAAATAATTTTTCGGATCCTCACACGGACACCTCTAGTCATAGTCATAGGATTAGAAAATTAACCAAAAGAGGTAAAAATAAAAATAAAAATTTCATAAACTGAGGAGTTGGCATGAAAGCAATCGGTTCTCTGTAGACCAGTACAAGTTTTATACATGTCAAGTGATCGTCCGTCGGATGTGTGTTTTTAAGTCTTGTGACAACTCGTCAAAATGCAGTAGCTTATGGTGGACCGTACAAGCAAATACTACCAGTCTACTACCATTTACGTCGGTCGTACACCTGCCTGAGACAATCAAAACCGAAAAATTGTTTTCAAACTTAAAATCCTCTCAGTCCAGTGTCGCCGGAAACTTCTGTAACTCTTTTTCCCGTCCCCGGAGATGCCTCCTCCGTGAACCCTTACCTTCTTCAGACTCACATTTTTAGCTTACTCTCTCTTGCTATAGTCCTATTACTATTTCCATGGCGGATGTGATGCATGAGGGCCATAATACGACCGGGGATTATGACATAGAATACCGATCCAAAGACGATGACGCCTGGTACAGTGCGAGGGTGTTCTTGGACAATGACGAGAAAAGTTTAGTGGTAAAATTCGAAGGGTTTTCAGAGGCTTCTGACCTGAAATTTAGAGCCGACGAATTTGAAAACCAGGCTGCAGTCGACGAGTTCGTGAAGAGGTTCCGGTCGGTGTCGGAGCAGCTCCAGGACAGAGATTGCTACCAGCTTGTTAAAGGCAAGAAGGTTTGTGCGGCGCTTAGCTTTGGACTCGATGATCTCCGATATTACGACGCTGTTGTCGACGATGTAAGTGCACTATAGATTCTGATTTTGGCTGTGTTATAGAAAATTAGTGAAAATGGCCCCACTGAAATTCTTAATTAGTATAAAAGGTGACGAGATTTGGTGTTGTTTAAATTATAAAGAGCATCTCTTACTAGAATTTGCAAGCATTGTTTGGTGTATTTTTTTTTATTTTTTTAATACATTGTTTGGTGTATGTAGAATACCCTGAACAACAATTGGTTACTAATAAAAGTTCGGCAAATTTTTTGTTTGGTATATGTAGAGTACTCTGAACAACAATTGGTAACTCATAAGGGTTTGGCAAATGTTTTTTGGCAAATGTTTTTTAGCAAAAGTGAAACTAAATTGGGAAAGTGTCTAAACGGCGGGTGCAACAAAAGAGGGTATGTTCATATGTTAAGTTAGGTGTAATTTAGGCGTATAATCGTAAATCTTGCCATGTCGACTTGCACATCCAAAAGCACTTTTTACTAATTTTCTTTCAGGATTGACTTATGGGAATTGTTATTGAAATTTCCATGGTTATTAATGGAACGCTTTTTTATTTTAATTACAACTTCATAAATAAATGGACTGACTGTAGAAGTGTTAATGTTTGTCTAATTTACACTGCTAAACAGTTAAGGGAGTCCCAATAACAGTTCCTAGTAATTTTACATCTTCACAGAGATTTGTATAGTTTTATCGGTTTAGTGTCTAGCGGAGGAAGGCTCCTTTATGCTGTGGAAGGTATAATTACAAGTGCCTTAAGTTGTTATTGGTGCATTATTTGTAAACTTTTCTAGAATAATTGGCATCTTTAGGTAAGAATTAAAGTATATCCTTTTTTGGTTCCTTTTAAAGATGTTTGAACAATTTGATAAGATTCTCCTTTTAAGATTAACCATTTTTTTTGGGCTTTTGAACTTTAGAGTAAAATAGATGTCATCGGGAGACGAAAAATGCTAAACTTAGTAGAAGGAAAAAGGAACAAAATTTCAGCTATGAGAATTGCTCTATGGGGAATGGTGACAGAATCAGTGCATCTTAAAGGTTTTCATGTTTTAGTTTTCCATAGATAATGCCATAAATTGATTGATGAACGTTTGATTGGTAATGTTCCTGAAGAAAGGATAGAAGTCTTTTGAGTTCTTATCCAAGTTGGATTTTCCTCAGAAAGTTGGACATTTCAGGCCTTTACCTCTGTGCAACGTGGTTTACAAATTGCTGGTGGAGGTTGCTGTTCATAGAATTAAATCCTTGCCGATTCACTTAATTGGTCCTCAGCGAAGTAGTTTCATGCCTAAGATCATGCTAGTGATGGGGGCATGTTTATGACAATCGACTCAGAAAAGGCTTAAGTGTATAAAATTGGTGGTCTCGTAGACATTGTCCTGTTCTAATGCGTTTCCTACTGCCTACATACACTAATGACAGCATGGAGGCTACTTATCTTGCCATCATTTGGAATGTTGCATTGACACCTTTCTTTAAAACTAGGACAGGAAGTTAGGCAGGGCAATCCTTGTTAACCGTGTCCATCTGTCTTTTACATTGAATGGTAGGGACTCAAAATTATCCACATGCATCACTTACTTCATTTTTTTGTTTTGGGATGAACTTATTTTATTTTCTAGAGCTACAACTCAAAGTGCATAAAAGTAGAAGAAGGTTATTCATGAGCTTAGTCCGCATACTGGACAAAAAAGATTAGCCACAGCAAGTCTAAAATTTTTCTTTACCTAAGACTTATAGAAATGTGGTTGGTAGAATAAGAATGATTCTAAAAGAGAAAATAACTAAAATCTTTGGTATTCTGGGCTTCCCTTGATTCTTGGGATAATTAGTGCCCAGGCTTGTAATTGTATAGGGGAGAAAGTACAAATCTGAAATGCAGGGCTGGAAACTTAAATATCTATGTACCATTGGCAGGTTTATTTTGTTACTTCTGTTCTTCCATTTATATTGGTGAACAACTTGGTTACTATGAAACAGTCCTGATAAAATTGACAGGCTTCAATGATAATATCTTTGTGGTAACAATACTAGTCAAACTATTCACCTTTCCAATTGGGATATAGTTACTTGAACCAAGCTTGAAGGAGCTCTTGGCATCAAAACCACGTGGCCATGCTGGTTGAGATTGGATGGGACCTTACTCAAGGGAAACAAGTTTTATGAGCTGATGTTTTTCTTTCAAATTGCTTAAGGGGCTTAAGTTTAGATGCTGAGTTGGAAACTGATTCTTATACTTGGAAATGCTTCATGTTCCAGAATGTCAGACATTCATGCAGTTGTTTTGTAGCTTGTGAATTGTGGGAAAATACCATCCTGTTTCATTGATCTGCAATGTCCTTTTGGCTGGGCTCGTTGATGATGATACTGTTTGAGTTCAATTGGACTGTTAAAGGCAATAAAGGACTGACTGTTACAGACATTAAGAATTTATCAGAGACATCATGTTATAAAGTGCTGATATTGTTCAAGAAAATGGTGATTCTTTGAAAAAAATTGGGAAGTTGGAATGTCCTTATTGACTGATTGTAGTTATCTAGACTCGACAGAAAATGGCTTATTGAAAGATTCTTAATTGTGCTCTTAGAAAGGAAAGACATATGGCCAAGTCTGATTGTACTTATCTAGATTTGACTGAATGTGATTATTCAAGCATTATGCAGTCTAGATATGCTTCTATACTTGATTGTGCCACTTTTTTCAGTTTCAACCATTGTTACATGTGCCTTTTATGCGTGTCTGAGTGAGTTGTTTTTGGTATGTTGCTTTGTAAGCTTTTCCTTAGCAAGAGGCAAATGTAATAACTGAAGTCCATGTTTTTGGTCAATCTTGAAAAGCATTTGGTTAAAGAACTTGATAAGATGCTCCTTTTAAGACTAACATTTTCTTGGTTTTAAAGAAATAGAGTAAATTGGGTGTCCTTTGGAGATGAAAATGCTAAATTCTTTAGAAAGAAAATAGAATGAAATTTCAGTTTTGGGAATTGCTACTGGGGAATGGTAGCAGGATTGGGACATGTTAAAGGTTTTCGTGCTTATAGTTTTATATTGATAGTCACATAAATTGATCAATGAAATATAACTTGATTTGTAATATCCTTGAGGAGACTATGTGAGCAGGTTTTTGACTTCTAATCCCCAAGTCGGATTCTCACGAGAAAGTCAGAAAATTTATGACATACCTCTTTTCAACGCGGTCTACAAATTGCTCGTGAAAGTTATCATAAACAGAATTAAGTCTTTGCTGAGCTGTATTGGTCCACTGCAAATTAGTTGTCTCTACGAGGCATGTTGAAGATGCAATATGTTTAGGAAAATTGATGCATAAAATGACTTAAATATTTAAGTTTAATTGGGCTTCTCTTAGACAATACCATATTGTATTCGGACTCTCTACAGCATTGGTAAACACTGTAATGGCATTGTGGAGTGTTCTGCTCTTGCTATCTTTTGGAAAGTTGCGATAATCCCTTTCTTTAAACCTTAGACAGGGAGGGCAGTACTTTTTATCCCTAAAATTGTGTTGTTTACATATAATAATCATCTGGTACAATGAAAGGATTGGCACCTTGTAAGTCTTCTCAAAATGGTGCACGTCTCACATTTGTTTTGCAGATGATATCATTTTGTTTTCTAATTTTACAAACATTAACTTCACTGTGTCAGTTTTGCCCCCCTTCCCCCTCCCCTCCAGTG
The DNA here is from genome assembly GCA_023065735.1 of Coffea humblotiana. Taxonomy (NCBI): domain Eukaryota; kingdom Viridiplantae; phylum Streptophyta; class Magnoliopsida; order Gentianales; family Rubiaceae; genus Coffea; species Coffea humblotiana. Next base: position 6,812,841 of record CM041212.1, on the reverse strand, counting down.
CGAAATCTAAGCCTCTCAGAATTGTGGCTAGCAGAATTATGTGCGAGTGTAAAACAAAATGTAACCAATGACTTTGGAAAGTATCTTAGGGTTCCCATAATACATGGAAAGTTAATGCCCAGACTAATAATTGCATAGCGGAGTGGGTGCAAATGTAGAATGCAGGGCTGGAAACTAAGGCTAAAAGGTTGACTTTTGTCAATTTTGTTACTTCTGCCCTATATTCTGTAAATTTTCCTTGAAAAGTGTGATAGTTTTGATGGGCTTCAATTAGATTAATAACACTAATCACATCATCCACCTTGTCAATTGGGACATGGTTACGAGAACCAAGGTCAAAGAGGATCTTGGCATCAAAACCTTGAGGGAGATAAACTCTGCCATTATGGCTGAAAATGGATTGAACCTTAGTCAAGGGAAATAAGCTATTTGGGCTGATTTTTTTTAATGCTTGAGCAAAATTATTGATTAATTATACTTGGAAAGGCTTTGCTTATAGTTTTCAGAATGTCAATCATGGTTATGGTTGGATTGTGTAGCTTTTGAATGGGAAAATAACACTGTTCTGATTTGATCCTTGGACCTGAAATGTCCTTCGGCCAATGTTATTGATTGTAATACTAAGTTCTCTTGGACTGGTAAAACACATTCTTAAAAAAGTGCTGAGAATGTTTGAGAAAATGATGATCTTTTGGTTTAAAAAGCTTGGAAGTTGAAATGTCCTCATTGGCTGATTGTAGTCTATGGGCTAAATAGAGAATTATTTGAAAAATGGACTAAAATTGTTTGGGAAGGATTTTGAATGGTGCTTTTAGAAAGGAAAGATGGGACCAAGTCTGATATTTGCTAAACATGTGTTTGTGCAGCAGAGACTTCCTTGTGCGCTCTGCAAGACACTGGTTGTTCAAGCATTGTGTGGTCTTAGATATGCTTGTAGTCTCGCTTATGCTACTTTCTTCAGATCCATAAATTATGACTTTCTGAAGCACGACCTTATTGATGAAACTGTAGGTCTGTTAGGCAGACCCAGGATTATTTTTAATTGGGAGCACAAGTAACAGCAAATTCATTTCAATTTTCTATGTGGTTGTTTGTAGTAATTCTGTTTACACAGCAAGTAAAACATCATACTTGTTTAACAAGCGCATACGATGTGCTATATATCGATATCACTTGACAATGGGACTTTTGGAAAAATACTGCTTTGTATATTTAAAGATTGCTCTGAAACAGTATAGTACATTAGTTTCAATAAGTAACCTAAGAAAGCACAAGAACCCAATAACCTTCAACTTATCAAAAGAACAGTAATTTTTTGGGGAATAAATTTAGGATTGTAGTAGTTAATGTAGTGGATGATGCTGATATCTGGTTACTACAATGAATACTTCATATATGCATAGATTTTTTTACAAATTAGTGGGGAAAAATAAATGTTTTTCCAAATCATTATGTCCATAATGCACATTTTTTTCATGTTAGTGGGGCAAGTGCTCCCGCTGGACATAAGGTACTGCCGCTAGTGTCTAATCCGCTTTTTCAGTTTCAACTGCCCCTGGAATATTTTATTTGTTGCTACTTTAGGAGTTCTTTGGCAGAGGATTGGTGTTATTTCTACCTAAGCTACTTTCTTCATAGTTGTTTTAGGGTAAAGAAGATCTATGGACTTCTTTTCATCTGTGGAACATCTATCGGGAGGGGATAGCAGCTGTTCAGATGGTTATCTCCAATACTCAATTGCCAGGTTGGTTTAACTTGCACATGGATGGTAGTGTCATCATTGTAAATCTGTGGCCATGGATGGATTATTCGTAGATGATTGTGGACAAGGATGGTATATGCAGGAAATTTTGGCTACTGGTCCAGGGCCGTAAGACTAGGGTTCATTTTGGCTTGGGATTTGCAGATTGATAAGTTAGAATTAGAGGTTGACTGTACATCTACTGTGCAAAGAAAATGGCAAGTTAGGATTAACCAGTGTTATATGGAATGTAATAGAAATTGATCAGATGGCAATCTTGGACGTAATTTTCTTTTGTGACGCAGCGCGCTTCTTTTTTTTTTTTTTTAACAAATCACCCTAGGAATGCATCTGATATCATTTTTTACAGGACTTCAAGGGGGTTACTAGCATATCATATTAGGCTTTCTTAAGGCCTCCAGGTAACTCACTTTCCCGCAACCCTGCAAGACAAAAAATTAAAAATTTTAAAAAAAAGGGAAAAAAAAGATCCTTTGTTGTATTTTGGCTCAACATATTTTCCTCACATTTGGTGACCAGTTAAATATTTCCCTCCATCCCAGTGATACTATCATACTTTCTTTTCTGATCTGTCCCAAAATATTTGTCACATTCATTTCGTCATTTGGCAAGTCTACAACTTACTTGATTGATTGGAAATAATGAATGAGGCGACTAAAGTAATTTGAATTTGGCAAAGGAGATAAGGAGAGTGAAAAGTCAACAACTTAACATGTGGCCCACCCGTGCTTCTAACTCCCTCCAATGAATATGAACTTCTATTTGCTGGCTTATTCACATGGGCCTGCAATACTTTCTATTAGTGCATTTTTTTGTTGAGATAAGGATGAACCTGGAACAAAAGCTCATTATGGGCAATGAAATCACTGTACAAAAAGTTGAAGTCCCGAAAAGCATCAATCTTTTCAGGATGGAGGAGGTATCATTTTCTTTTTTGGAAAGCAGGTATTCAGCATCCAAATGTGTTTGTCAAAGGCAGATTGCTGTGTGGAATTTTTTCCCTTTTAAAGTGAACTGGTGGATTGGGAAATTCCCTGATTTCTGTGCTACTAAGGAAGTAATCCAAGGAAAGTGAAGTTCCAATAGTAAATTTCTTCTTTGCTCTGTGTACTCTAGAGCTTGCTTCTAGTGTGTCCCAATCATGCAGTTGGTGCAGGAGGAAGTGAAGGATTTGAGATGAGAGCATCTTTGGAGTAATGTTATTATTCTTATAGCTGAACATAGGTTGTTTTTCAGGAAATATGTTTTTTCTGGCATAAAATTAAATGGCTCGGACAATGAGGAGGTCATTTATGTGTCCGGATGTGTGTGTATCCCGTGGATAAGTTTAAAACTAGGAAATCTCTTTCTGTAGTGAATAAATATAAGGTTCAGAGCTTTGTATATCGCTTCAAAAGTCTAGTTGCTTTGTATGTAAAAGAACTTTAGTGAATTCCTTCAATATTTGTCACGGTATTTGGGCCTTTATTTAGTACAGTTTGTTGCAGATTGAATTCTGAGAATGAAGAAATTATCATGTCTCAGAGATGGTAAGGTCTGGAGAATTATGCTGTTCTATTGATTTGTCGGACTTAGTAAAAGGAGCCTAATAGTATCAGGAACATAAATAATTGCCTTCCGATTTTTCTGTCACAAATTCTTCTCTAGCTCCTCCACCTATTCTTTCTTTTACTTTGCTTATAAAGACCACTTGACACCTGATCTATAAAGGTTAAATGAAAAGTATTTGGAAATGGCAAATAGACATTTTTTCTTTTAAGTTGGAAATGGCAAATAGACTTGGTTTATTTTATTTGATATGTGCACTGCATAACATGTCATTTTAAACTTCAAAGAAAGTGAAACAATTATATAACTGCTCAGAAAATAATTTTATTTTGCTTTAGGTTATTCATTCTACTTATTGTTGTTTGCTTTTGATTTGTAAGGTTCGCCATCAAGGACATGTACTAAGAGATGGAGAAGATGAATGTCGGTGCACTTTTATTCTATGCTGGCTGCATGGTCCTAGATCTGGCAAATTGACAATTGTTAATATTGCAAACATATGCACCATCCAAGTTGCTGCTCCAGCTGACCTTAGTATAGTTTCCTTTGCAAAATTTGCAAAGCAGAATGTGCAAATAGCTTGCTCCAAATCCTGCATAGTCTCTTCTTCAACAGTCGGAGGTCCATCAAAACATAAAGAAGTCATTTGCTTGTCTTCCAGTGTGAAGTCTTCAGCCAAAAGCAGATCGCAGGCAAGTAGCTTGCTATGCTTTCATGCAAACTGTGTGTCCGCATAGGAGCTTGAAGCGTTCGCTGACAAGTTTACTTGGGTTGTAGGATGATGATGCGGTTGAGAGTTTCTGTGGCAATAGAGCGAAAGATGAAGGTGTGTTTAACTTGAATCAGATAATAATGTTTACCTATTTGAAGTTTATTTACTCTTTTATGTTTGGGCATCAGAAAGAGTCAGCCTCGGTGCCGATGTTGATGAAGATAAGGGAGGATATGACACTGCTGAATCTGGTCGTCTCCATTACATATTGATTGACAATTTGGAGAATGATCTATCAGCATCATCAATTAGGCGATTCATTCATGAAAATACCTCTGTTTCACCTCAAGCATACCTGTTTCCAAGTCGATTATCAGTGCCTTCTGCTAGTGGAGCTATTGCTTCAACTTCCAAAAAGAGTCTTGATCAGATTTATGAGTTTTTAATCAATCCTAACCACTTGATTGTTTCTGCTAGGGGAAGGTATAGTGCATATTGTCTGCTCAAAGCTTTAATTGAAAACTGGTTTCTTCTTTTCTTTCAACACTGGAAATGTTTCCATCATTCTGTTCTTTTCCATATTCATTTAGATTCTTATGATTGATATTAGTCTGGTTCCATACATACATAGATTTGTTTTGGCTTCTTTATGCAGTCAGATATTCAGATAGAGACTTGTGTCTTACAATGTATTGTTCCTGTTTCTATTAACTTTTATGTTACAAGTCATCTACCTTCAAAAGGTAAGTGGGTTGGACACAAGATTTAGGGCCAATTTTATGTACATGCATAATGGTACCTTACACCATGGTAATTTATTTTGCTTGCAGTTTCTCAAAAGGAAGAAGGTAATTACTAAAACTTTTCTGGAAATAAAGCTAAACGGCAGAAAGTATTATGTCGGCTCTGTTTGGATTGTTGTTTTTGGATGTTTTCAGAAAATTTGTAATGTAGTATCTTTACTGATAAATGTTTGTGCGAGACAAAGAAAACGTGGTTGTAAACGTGTTTGAAGTGTTCCAAAAACATGTTTCTGAAGAAAATCCTA